>JAAAKG020141177.1:0-11929 GCA_010014905.2 Druon quercuslanigerum | reverse complement strand
GTACTTGCATTAAGAAAAATGTGTTTCTTCACTAAAGTTCTTAGCGCAAATGGTTTTTCTTGAATATCTCCGTTCGATTCAGAGTGCACGTACATACTTTTTTACTTTGTGGGGCAGAACTAATTTACCGAATGATTAATTGAACGAAAAACATTTTAACGCATAATTAATTGACCGAAAATTATTTTAACGAATTTCGAATTATTCGAAAATAGTTTGAGCGAAGATTAATTTTTCTGAAAGTCCATTTTACTGAAAGTTCAAATTTTCAAAGGCCTAATTTTGTGAAGGATCAGTTTAACGAAAAATTAGTTTAGCGATAGGTGAGATATCCGAAAATCATTTGAATCATTTTTATAATAATAATACTAACCTTTAATTTTTCTTCCTCGGTGCATAAACTTTAACTCAAATGGTCATTTTTGACTGACGTAAATTAATGTTTATTAACTGCCACTCATTTTCTGAATGAAAATAAACAATTTTTACATTTTCGGATATTTGAACCTTCGGTTAAATGATTTTCGGATAACTCTCCCATTGCTAAACTGATTTTTCGGTACTCAGAACCTTCGTAAAATTAGACCTTCTGAAATTTTAACTTTCTGTAAAATGGACTTTCGGAAAAATAAATTTTCGCTAAAACTATTTTCAAATAATTCAACATTCGGTAAAATGCTTTTCGGTAAGTTAATTATTCGACAAATTAGTTTTCCTTAAAATAAATTTCGGCACCCTGATATTCGCTATTTTAGTTTTCGGTCACTTGAGCCATCAAAAAAATGAACGGCTGTCGCAAAATTTAACATCAGAATTAATCAAATTACTTACCCTCGTCGAAAAAATAACATAATTACTTTTAAATTTATGGGTTTTTTTTTATAAATTCGCCTTTTTTTTGTAAAAAAGTTAATCTTGTTTTTTTTTTTAAATTCGTCTCATTAACTGTAAATTCAAGATTTATATTTTTCGGTTTATTTTAACCTAGGTATCAAATTCGTTTACTATTCTTAAAAATTAATTTTTTTAAATGAAATGTAATAAAGCCATTTTTGGATAAAATATACATTCTTATTTGGGATTTCACCTCTCTTGATTAAAGATTACATTCATACTTAAAATTCCTCTTTTTAGGTTTAAAATTAAAATATTTTGTTGAAAATTCGACCTTGTGGTTTGAAAATTCATATATTTGAACATGATATAGATACAAAATATTTAATAATTCGTCGAGAATGCAAATTTTTTTTTGACAACTGAGCTAATCTTGGTTAAATATACGACTATTTGAATGAAATTTTAATTATTTTATCGATATTTCAACTATTTTTGCTCGAAGATAAATGGTTTTATAAAAATTATTTGAAAATGAATTAAATAATTAAAAAAAGGTATTTTGAGGATCTATTTCGTCTTATATATTACCATGAAACCTTGATGAAACTTTCAGTCTTATGTATAAAAATACAAATAGCGCTAAAAAAATTATAATGCCTGAATAAGTCTCATGGTTTTTTCTGTTGGTAGAATTATTAATCTATCAAATCATCTGAAAGACTATAAAAAATTAAGAAGTTATACAAATAAATTAAAAATAAATTATTCAATGGCAGCAGCCTGCAACACTGTTAAACTTTGCTTTTGTCTCATTTTTCAGCTTTTAACATTGTGACAGATTATTAAACAAATGCACCACACTTTCCATAAGCCTTTTCTTCCTTTAATCCAGTTTTCATAATTACATTTTTTTTTAAATAAACCGAAAAATATTTTTTTTTAATCTAGCAAGGAGTTTCATCATATGTGAAAGAAGCAAAACTATTAAAAAATGAGATTCCAAAATTATCGAAGTGTAGAGAAGAAATTTGGGGATAACTTTTCGCATATAAAAATTTTACTTTTCGTTTTTTTTTCGTATGTCACATATTTTTGAAAAAAAATAAAATTTTTAATTTCTGAAAATCGGGCAAAAATGTATTAGCCTAATTCAGGTGAAGATAAAAATATGAAAATTGTGAAACTTCTAAATAGGCTAGGTTACCTACAGCAACATGACAATGAAAAAACGAGAATTATTTACGCACACAATCTACTCTGTCATATTTCATTAACATTGGAAATAATCTTTCTAAGAGAACAAATCTAAATTCTTCGCTTCATAAGGTTCAGAGAATTATTTGTAATATTAAAATATTTCGTACAATTTAGATGTTTTATCAAGAATGGGATTTTTATTTTACTGAATAGCAGTTTTCTACAATCAATATTTATCAATCTATAAAAATGTGTAAAGAAAAAAAAACCTGATAAAATAATCAAAATGTTATACCAAAAATCATTCTACGGTATATTTAGATTTATTGATCAATTAAATTATTTAATTTTTACACTAAGTTAATGCTAATTAATAAAATAATTAAGAGAAAATTATATTGAAAATTTGGTCCGCATTTAATGGCCTCGAAAATATATAAAAAGACATTGTTTTGTTGACAGAATATTAGAAAAAGGTTAGCAACATCACTAAACTAGACATTTCCTGAAATAAAATTTGAAAATTATTTTTTTTTTGATAATCCCAGTTCTCGTTAAAGTTCTAATATCATTAATGGTTCTACTTTCTACATTTAAAATACAAAATACTGCCTTATTGCATAGAAAATTTTTAATTTTTCTCCACGCTTGAATATTAAAAATTTACAATAAAATACTTAAATTGAGAAAAAGTTTTAAGAAATAAGTGAAATTTTATACCAGAAAGATTGATTTTAAACATAAAGATTAATTTTCTACCAAAGAAGATTAACTTTCAAATTGACAGCGTGAAGTTTAAAAAAAATTAAATTATTATTATGTTTTTAGTTAAAAAATTAAGTTTCATCTCACAAAACAACTACTAAAAAAAAATAATTCCCTACAAAAAAAGTTTTGAACCAATAATTGGAAATCTTCGACCAAAAGTTGGATTTTCAACTATGAAGATTAATTTTGTAAAAAAAGACGAATTTTCGAATTAAAAATATGAAAATATAAAAGAAGATTGAGATAGTTATGTTTTCATTTAGAAACAGTATTTTCATGAAAAAAAAAAAAATTTCGAAAATCAAAGAAATAGTTAACTTAAAGTAAAATGAATTTTCAATTTTAATGATAAATCTTCAATGAAAAAAAATTTAAAGCAATAAATAATCTTTTATAACCATTAGAAAGAATTTACAATAAAATACTTAAATTAAGAAAACATTTTAAAAAATAAGTCAAATTTTATACCAAAAAGATTTATTTTAAATATAAAGTTTAATTTTGTAAAAAAGACAGATTTTCGAATTAAAAATATAAAAATATAGAAGAAGATCCAGATAGTTATGTTTTCAGTTCAAAAAAGAATTTTTGTAAAAAAAAAACAAATTTTCGAAAATCAAAGAAATAGTTAATTTAACGTAAAATGAATTTTTAAGTATTATGATAAATCTTCAATTAAAACAAAAATTTAAAGCAATAAAAAATATTTTGGAACTATTACAACGAATTAACAATAAAATCCTTAATTTGAGAAAACATTTTAAGAAATATGTTAAATATAATACCAAAAAGATTGATTTTAAACATAAAGATTAATTTTCTACCATGGAAGATAAATTTTCGAATTGACACTATACATTTTAAACAAAAACCTGAATAATTATGTGTTCAGTTTAAAAATTAATTTTCATCTGCCGAAAAAACGATTTTTTTACAAAATAATTAAGTGAAAAAAACAATAAGTTTTCAACGAATAATTGAAAATCTTTGACCAAAGTTTGATTTGTAACTTTAAAAATTAATTTTGTAAAAAAAGATAAATTTTGAATTAAAAATATAAATTTTAAAAGAAGAATGGTATAGTTATGTTTTGAGTTTAAAAAGAATTTTTATTCTAAAAAAACAAATTTTAGAAAATCAAAGAAATAGTTAACGTAAAATGAATTTTAATGTATAATGATAAATCTTCAATGAAAACAAAAATTTGAACAAATAAATAATAATTTATAATCATAAGAACGAATTTACAATAAAAAACTTAAATTGGGAAAACATTTTAAGAAATAAGTTAAATTTTATGCCAGAAAGATTGATTTTAAACATAATGATTAATGTTCTACCAAAGAAGATGAACTTTCAAATTGACAGTATGAATTTTAAACAGAAAATTGAATAATTATGTTTACAGTTAAAAATTAATTTTTATCTCACAAACAAATGATTTTTCACAAAATAATTTAATGAAAAAACAATAAGTTTTGAAACAATAAAAGTATTATTTTTTCACCAAAAAAGAATAAGCTTTAACAAAGCATATGAATTTCCAAAAAAGGTTAACTTTTCTATCAAAAGTCTTTAAAAATTTAAGTAAACTGATAATAATTATTTTGTTTTTCTTAGATGACATAATCAAATAATAGGTAGAATTTAAGTGTTAAAAACTGGTAACAAAAAAAAATTGTACTTAAAATTGTTAGGTCTGTGTTAATAACTAATAAATTTTATTCAAAACTGCTGTATGGTAAAAAGTTAAAAAATTTATTAAAAAATATTCCATTACTCTACTCTACCTTATGCACATCGTCTACTTTTTAATATTAAAGTTAAAAATTAATATATTTTATAATTGTTTTAATTTTCGCTTGTAATGAGAATGATTATTGTAGTGAAGGCTTTTTTCTGGGTTTTCGATGTTCTTTATTTAAATATTGCCGACATGTTCTGTATCGGATTTAAGCCTTTTTCAAGGCGAGTTCTATAGGATACAATACACATTAAATTTTTGTTGTTGACGAAAAATATAAAAGTCGCACAATTAAACATTGTGTTTACCTTATAGTTAATTAAAGGAAACTAGTAAGAACATTTTTGCGCTTTTCTTTGTAAATTGTATAGTTGTCAGGAAAGAATGTTTAGATTTTAGCATTTCTATACTTACAGGAGATTAATCCAAGACAACTATTCTATATGCTAAATCTTAAAAAAAAGCGTTAAAAGCCTTTTGGGCATACTACATTGTTCAGTTATTACGAATTTGTATTAAATTAAAATGGGATTAGATTCGCGTAAAGTATACGTATATACGTGCTAAGTCCGGGAAAATCAAATTTTTGGAATACATATTTGTGCAAAATTACTGTATATGGTACTTAAGCTCTAAATGTCGTACCTAAAATTAATAGAGTTGTTATCTCCGTATATAACAGGTCAGCTGAAAAGTTCATAGGCTAACATAATAAAACACAATTTTTTTGGTGAAATTATATTATGTTGTTTAATATAGTTTCCTTCGAGAGTAATACAGCGAGTATAGCCGTCATACAATTTTTTGACACAATTTTTATAGTATAATTTCTCTTTAGCCTCAAAATAGGCCTCCGTTTTGGTGATTATCTCTTCATTAGTTCTGAATTTTTTTCCAACGAGCATTATTTTCAGGTCTGAAAACAGGAAAAAGTCACTTGGGGCCTATTGATATTGGGGGCTATTGATAGTCTGGCCCTTTTTGAGGTAATCTATGAATACTATACCATGTGCATCCCAGAATACTGATGCCATTAACTTGCCAGCCCACTGTTGCGTTGTTGCACGCTTTGGATTCGGTTCATCGCGTGCAGTCCACTCGGCTGACTGTCGATTAGACTCTGGAGTGTAGCGATGGAGCCATGTTTCATCCATTGTAACATATCGTATAAAAATTTGTTTTTATTACGGTTGAATATCGCTAAACATTGCTCCGAATCATCAACACGTTGTTGCTTTTGATCGATTTTGAGCTCGCGCGGCACCCACGTTCTTTTGATGTTTTTAGAGTCTCAGCTATCTCGATCAACCTCACTTTACGACCATTCAAAATTATTTTGTGGACTTTTTTGATGTTTTCGTCGGTAACAGTCTCTTTTGGACGTCCACTGCGTGCATCGTCTTCAAAGGACATTTCGCCTCGTTTAAATTTAGCAAACCACTTTTCAGTTGTTGATTACCCTGGTACAGAGTCCGAATAACGTTTATCAAGCCAAGCCTTGGCTTGAACAGTGTTTTTCTTTACCAAAAAGCAATTCTTTATCAACACAAGACAGTCTTTTTTATCAATTTTTTTAGAATAACAAAAGTTGCTTCATTTACATTGTTAAATGTCATGAACCAATTGTCAGATAGTTTTCAAATTTATACAAGTTTCCTTTGAAGGTTAGTGCTAACAAAAAATAATATGGATTTAATTCTATTGATGCCACCTATGTGTCAGCCTACGAACTTTTCAGCTGATCTCTTATGGATCATTTCTTATAGTAAACGTTTATTAAGATTAATCTCCAATTATAAACTGTGAACGTTATTTAAATTGAAGTCGAAGTTATATGCGTAAGCATGTTTAGCTTTTTCCATTTTATCTTTAGTACTTCTAAACAAGGTTTTTCTTAAATTATCGTTGATGGCAGAAACTAATTGAAGACTTCTGTTTTGGAAAATTATGAAAAAAAATTTAAGATTTGAATGTAGGGAATACAATCTTTTTTTAGAAAAGACTATCTTCAGGTTGCGCAGATTGCGCAGATATAGTTTTTTGCAAATTAATTTTGTGTTTGTACCTTTCAGTGATTTTAGAGACATGCATGTTGTGGGCGGTAGTGAGAAAGTGTGCAGTGACAGGTGGTAAGAAGTTTTTACGGACTTTGTGTGGAACGTGTGAGAGGAGTGCGAGGGTGAAAGCTTTGGAGGTGAGTGCGATTGAGAGGGGTGAATTAAGTAGTATAAAATTAATTTTCATTGCAGTCGTGGGGTGGAATTTGGCTAATTAGGGAAATTGAATTTGGGTTGGAAACAAAGCGGGGTAGTTTTCTGTTCAGGAGTTTGGGCCCTTATTGTGGACAAGAGTTGTTCTCGTAATGCAAAGGAATGTTAGGGGAGAGAAAATGGTGCCTGTAGGGACTTTAAGGAGCGACATAATGCTAAGAACAGAAAAATTTAGGGCCGTAACTTGACAAGGATGGAAAGAAATGTGCAGAGAATGCTGCACGACAGATCTTGGAAGGAGATAAGTGAATGGAGCGTGGCGAAGGTAGGTTATTGGAAAACTTAAATGTAGGACAAAATGTGGGTAAGGGACGAGGAGGGCGAAGGAGTGTTAAAGTTGCTTTACTGGAACGTAGCAGTGGTAAAGAAGAATTATGAAAATTTCTGGACGTATGTTCAGGAATTTGATTTGCTGGAATTAATAGAGAGAGAGAGAGGAATCGGATATTGTAGAGCCAAATTTGCTAAGGGTGTACAGGTGGAGGTTGCAGGAGGCGGTCAGAGTAAAGAAAAAAGGAAGGGCGAATGAGGGAAAAAACTGGGGGTAAAGAAAGAGTGAAGACTTACTAGAAGAGAAATGAGGGTATGGTGTTACTGGCAGAGGGCTTTAATGCGATAATTGGGGCAGGCGGTCTGCACCAAGAAGGGGAGAGGTTCAAAAGGAAATCAAAGGGTAAGTTAAGAAATAAGGAGGGGAATATTCTAAGAGACTGGATGAGATCAGAAATTGAACTGCGGCGAATCGTATGGTAACAGGGAAAAAAGAGGGAGAATACACGTAATTCAGTAAGATGGGGCTATCGGTGATAGACTATGTCATCATGAATATGCAAGGTTCGGAGGAGACAGAGGAATTCACAGTGGAAGAAATGGTGAAATCAGACCATCAGCCATTAGGTTTTTGGATAAGGGAGAAGGGTGGCGGAAGACGGGGCGGGGAAAAAGGAATTTTAGTGGAGTCGGTTTATTGGACACGAGAAGGGATAGATAAGTATTAGGAGAAATTGGGAAACGCAAGCTTCACGGGGTAGTCGTTGGAAGGGATATAGGAGGACCTAAAAGAGAAAGTGTAAGGGTGTTTGTAAAAGAAGCTATTTAGAAAGAAAAAGAAAGATATGGTAAAGCCGTGGTGACACATAGAATGTAAAATGATGAAGAGAAAGGTGAAAAGTAAGCACAGGAAGTGGAAATAAGGAACTGCGAAAAGGAAGAAGTACGTAGAAATAAGGAAGGAGTTTAGGGTAATGTGTAAGAATTAAGAGCAGGAAAAGGAAAAAGAGCTGTAAATGGAATTGAGAAATGTCAAGACTGAAGGGGATGCGTGTAAGATATTTAAAAGGATTAGGAAACGTAGGTTGAGAATAAGTGAGAAGATAGAGAGTGACAAATGAAGAAATTTCTTTAAAGAATTATTACAGCGTCTACACACACGGAGAGAGATGATAGGATTAGAAGAACGAGAGAGGTAGATGAAGAGGAGCTAAATGACGAGGAGGTAAGGATGGAGATAAGGAAGTTGAAAATGTATAAGGCAGAAGGACTAGACAGTCTAGAGAACGAAGCATGGCTGTTTAAAAAACACAAGATGTAAGGGAGAGGCTGAAGGGGTTTCTTTAAAAAAGTATGTAGTGGTAGGGATTCCCAAGAGGTTGGAGGGAGGTGTTTATTGTACCACTGTATAAAAAAGGGGATAGGGAGAGGCAGAAAAATTATAGAGGCATTACTCTAATGAATACGGCGTACAAAATATACGCGATAGTGTTGGTAGATAGGATGCGGAAGGAGGTTAAGTGAAAAGGCATACTGCTGGTGATGCAGGCGGGCTTTAGGGAGGGCAGGCGCACTATTGACAATATTTACGTCTTGCAGCACGTGGTGGATCTAAAAGGCGCATTTCCTTCGGTGAATAAAGTAAGTTGTGGAGGGCAATGGAAGAGAGGGTTGGAGAGAGGCATGATCGAGAGGATAATGGAGGTATATGAGGAGATGAAAGATAGGGTGATAGAAGGGCAGGAAATCTCTAAGTGTTTCTGGATTAATAGGGAGTTGAGGCAAGGGTGCCCGCTTAGCCTAAAGCCCCCTGAAATTATAATCGCCGATATGGAAAGTAGGCTAGCGGCCGGAGTGGTAAAAGGGGTTAGGGCAGGGAGAGTACGGATATGACCACTGGCATATATAGATGACATATGCTGAAAGCAAAGAGCGAATAGATATTAAAGCAGAGGATGAAAAGGTTGAGAAGATACTCGAACAAAAATAGGTTAGAGTTAAATGCGAATAAGTCAAAGGTAATGGTGTTCAGGAATGGAGGTGAGAGCGATAATTGTGGGGACTTATGTACCTAGGCTTCTTGTTCTGCAGAAATTGAGGAGTGGATCGTCATATATAAGATAGAGTGAGAAGGGCTGGTGTAGTAATGAGGAAGGTGTAGGGCAGGGAAAGAAATTGTTCGCACGTAATCTCAGAAGGAGAACAAAATTGTTTGAGTCACTAGTGATGAGTGTCTTATTTAATAGAGTGGTGGTGTGGGGTAGAAGGTAAGTGAGGAGGTAAATAGGATACAAGAGAGGTATATAAAGTGGACACTGTGGTTAGCAACGAATACGCCGAAATATATTGCCATGAGGGAGACAGGAAGAACAAATTTAGGGATTATAACGGGGAGCCCAGCGTGTACATATGAGGAGAAATTTTCAGAAGAGGGGGGAAAAAAAGGTAGTTAGGAAGTTAGTTCTCTCGACTTAGCCACAAAGAATACTAAATTTTATAATATATTGGCTAGCAAGAGTCAAAGTTTAGCAATCTACAACATTAGCTGTAGCAGATATTGGAGATTCCATGGTTAACCCATAAATTTGTTGGTAAAGTTGTCCATTGAACTGACTGACAGTAAGATGATTCTTAACATAATTTTAAGTTTTATCAAAGTCTTCTTTAGGTAAAAAAGTATAGAGTTCAATTTTTTCTGACGTTTTCCTATTGCACCTAGGATTAAATTCCATGAGATACTAGTGTACACAGATACGATATCTAAAGAGATAATAACGAAGTATTTTGGAACTGTTATTGTATCTACTATGTTTTTGAAATCCCCATTATCGTTTATGTTATAATATGTTTGCCCCACAATCTTTTGTAAAGACTTTGCTTAAGACTTAAAAATACAATTAATCCGCTAACCGGGAAAAGAGGTTATAGGCCTGAGATGGCAATAAATTTTTTGTAATTTTAAAAGTCTTTAAGAACGTGATGCAGGGCCATTTGTGCAATTTAAATAATTGTAAGTATCTTTGATAATAACGTTTTTTTTAAAAGTAGTTAGTAAAGCAGTTAACTTAGCTTGTGATTTTCTAGTAGGGTTTACTTAAAAATTATCTCTAGGATGAACGTTTTTGTAATAAAAGCAATGCTCTTCTGAATCCAGTTTTGGGTCCAGTAAGTAAGTTGATTTCTTAGAGAATTTGTAAAATCAGGCTCGATGTTTTTTATGTTGTATTCAATATTACAAATCAATAAAGCTCATAGTTTTAGAATAATGAATTAAAAAAAAGATAGGGTCATGTAAAGTAAGTTTTTAAATTTGAAATAAAATTAGGACAAGAAGACATTAATTCCTTTCAATGGATTCAATAGAAGAATTTTGGTACTTGTGAAGAAATATGTGGTTCATTTATACAAATGATAACGATGATTTATCAAATTGTCTGGTACTGGCTTGCCCCGTAATGAAAATAATGATAAAAAATTAATTATTGTACATTAAGCAGAATGTTATTGAAACAAGGGGCATAGATTATAAAATTCGTTATGTTAAAAATAAAATAATAAGTCAAACAGCATATGACGTACAATTAAATTTTCTAAGAGAAATTTCAGATTTTTCAAAACTTCCTGGCTTATCAATTCATAATAAGTTACCTTTTAAAATGGGAACAAATGCAGTGCTTATAAAAAATAGGATAGGACTCGAAAAAAATACGAAAATTGTATTAATTTAAAAAAAGAAGATTAAGCGGAGATCAATTATTATTAAAAATTCTTAATATCATAATTATCTTGTCACTATTGAAGACAATTTTTTCTGAAGGCGACATTTCTTGATAAAGTTTTCTGGCCATTTTTCTATTTAAAGACTGTTGTTCAGGTAGCTAAAAAAATCTGCTGAACACTTTAAAACTCTATACTCATTAGGTACATTTAACAAAAATTCAAAAAGAGCAAAGATGAAAAGTACGTAAAGAACAGAATTAAAAAAAGCTCACGATTGAATTTGTTTAAAAGTATTTTTATGAGAAGATAGATTCTGCTTATGAATAATTGATAATCCGCAAACATGACTTTAAAAAAATTTTAATTCTCAGTTTTTGTTTCATCAGGATTCTAAATTCGTTTTTAATGTATTTTTATCGGTTGAAAGCGTTTATTGACTTACAATATTTTTTAATAGCAAATTAAAAGAAATATCGTAAGGAAAAAATATAAAAAAATTATTCACGGAAAGAATAAAATGATGAAGGTAAAAGTTTCCTAAACTAAGCAATTTGCTGACATATAAAATGAAGCCATATAATGATAAAATACCAATAAATTATACTTTATTAGTGTATCCTAGTATACGGTACTTTTTTGCGTATTATATTCGATTTAAGAAAATTTTTTTGACCTTTCAAAAATTCTTCTATTTCATTAAAAATAAATGTTTGTTCTTGAAAATGCATAACTCTGTGTAGCAAACAATGTTTTGTTGAAAATGTGTCACTTTGGCTTCAAAATTAAAAAATATCGTTCATATCTTTTTTTGACTGAAAATTTATTATTAGCAGAAAATTCTATCATTTTGGAGAAAATTGTCCTTTTTGGTTTAAAACTCCATCTCTTGCTTAAACATTTTCATCCTTTTATGGTTGAATAATTTACTATTTTGTTGCAGATTCTGATTCAGATACTGTTTTTGATTGAAAATTAGAATCAGTTTTAGCTGAAATTTCAACAAATTAGTTTTACAAATATGTAAATCTAGAAAACACTATACCCACGTATACAGGGTGTTCAAAAAGTCTCGATACACCTAAATATCTCTCCAGGTAAATATTTTTTCAAAAAGGTCAAGGTC
>JAAAKG020141176.1:0-11929 GCA_010014905.2 Druon quercuslanigerum | reverse complement strand
CCGTTGAAACATGGTGGTGTCAAATTTCCGACAATTCTAATACTTTCTCAATCATAAATGATGAGAATGTAAAAAATCACTTGTATATATATATATATATATATATATACTTTCGCATCCATTCTCGCCCTATTCCTCTGAGAAACTGCGGGAGCCAGCAGTTCTACGAAGGCCGAGAACAGGGTGATTGAAAGTGAGACTTTGGTGTATTGGGCAAATAAGTGTATTACAATATGTTACTTTTATATTTGAATATTTTTTTAAAGATCAACAACAGTATTTCAATTTATATTTGAAACGAAAACAATTAAGTAACTTTATTGTTAAGCAACAGTAAAGATGGTATTTTCAAAAAAAATGAAATATAAAAATTTAAGAAATTTAAATTAGATTAAAATCCAAATTAAACATCCTATTTAACGTCCAATCATCAAATTGACGCAAAGTCCTGTAAAAAACAAGAATCCAATGACCAAATTTGGACCACCACGAACAAAAAAATTCTTTAATTGCAATCTAAAAAAAATAGGAAAGAAAAATTAGAAGGCAGCCAAACATACCCCCTTCCTTCTCTTTTTCTTTCTTTTGTCCTGTTTGTTTTTATGGGCAAACGTTACGGAAGATTTCGTAACCATAGGAAGTGTCTATTTTATTTAAAAATTAATTTCTTTGCTTAAAAATTTAACTATTTTGTTGAAAATTAGTTTTCGTTTTGTTGAGGATATATTTTTTTGTATGAAAATATCATTATTTAATTTTTTGTCGAAAATTGATCTTCTTTAATAGAGATTTAATCTTCTTGGTTGAAACTTCATCTGTTCGCTGGAAAAATTACACTATTTTGTTTTTTATTTTACTTATGAGATTCCCGTGACACATATTTTTCAGAGAATGACTTTCAATTTAAAAATGGTAAATATGAAATGTTTTAAAAATTCTACTGTAGAAGAAAATTGCTACCACCCTTGTTATGGGGCGACCCCTTAGTGCCTTAGCCACGATATAACGCATTTCCTGTGTTTCGGTGGGGGTTGCGTACCCAACTTGAAGTAAGCAGTACGAGAGAGAGTGAGGACTGTGGTGGCTCTTGGTTAGCAATTAGGGGGTGACACGGGGGTTCACTTACCCGATCTCGAAGGGGTGCTCAACCTCTGAAACATTGTCCCGCAAGCACTTTGATTTATTCAAATCAAGTCATATTATTCAATTATTTCACTTTGAAAAAACATCTTATCATTAACCTTTCTTCCTTCCAAAATATTGACAAGTTAATTACGGTAAACTTTAATTTATTCCAAGTGCTGATAAATGTAAACATTCGAATATTCCAATTCTGCAGGGGCCCCACCTCTACCACGAATCGTGGGGTGATTTTTTCAAGCGACGTTAATTGGCTGCCCTTGCCATGTATTGATGCGCGCGCTGTAAGCATGTGTACGTTTTTTTATTTGCGCATTTGCTCTTCGGGGTTCTTTTTAATTGGCCAGCCACTGACGCGGATGTGACCGTACAGAGACAGTAGTGGGATGTGAAGGGGCTTAGACACTTGGAATATACAAGCCTGAGAGACTTGGAATAAGCGATCCCTGGAATAAGTGAAAGATCACTGTACTTTAATTTCCCCAGACCCACAATCAGTAGATCTTCTATTATTGTATTTTTGTAAACTTTAAAGTACTTAACAATATTTTATTGGATTATAATGGAGCCCAGGGACATTTATGATAAAAATGTGGTCTAAACGTTTTTATCGACAAGTGTCGTGAATTCACAAAGTCGTAGAATTCACATTCAGAAAGTTTGAGGTTCTTCGGAATTTTTCGATTTCAAGATAGGGAATATGGAGATATCTCAAGAACACCAAGTTTCGCATGAGATCCTCTGCCAACTCAAGACGTAATGGCCAAGTTTTGGACGCGGTCGCGTCTAAGTGCCCCCTCTCTTTCCCCTCTTCCCCCAACAGCCACCCTCTTAAACACGAACTATCCATTCTCTTGTGATACTCTCAAAAGGATACATTTATAGCTTTCTTAACTCTTATCATTTTTGAAATCATTTTTAAAATTTGAATCAGGCCTCTCTGCATTTTAAAAGGTTTGACATTAAAAATGACCTTAAGAGGCAGTTCAAAAACTACGTCGCAATTCCCCCTTTTCAAAAACATTGATATTTTTTATTTGTTTTATACTGCAAGATTTATAAAATAAATAAAAAATATCATTGATTTGTTCACTATATATAAACTATGAAAAACTTTTGCACCTGGGTTATGGGAACCCATTAAGGAAATCCAACTATTCTTCATTAAAAGTTAGTTCTTTTTAATTGATAAGTCTACTATTATATTTTTGATTCAGGATCCATATATCTTTTAGTGAAAAAGTCTCCTATTTGGTTGAAGATTGAACTATCTGGTCGAAAATTCCTCTTTTTTAGGTTGAAAATTCATTTATTGAATTTTTAATTGAGAAATAATCCTTTATTATTTAAAATACAACTATTTTGAATCAATTTTTTAACTGAAAATTTTACTAGTCTATTTTTTATTAAAACTTGATCAGTTTTAGTTTAAGATGACACTATTTATTTTTAATTAAGAATTCGTAACTGCTGGTTGAATTTTTAACAAGTTTTTCAAAAATTTGACCTGCTTTGTTAAACATTCACTTTATTGGCGTAACGGTAACTCTTTTGATAAAAATTCTATCATTTTTGTTTAAAAATTACTTTTTCAAACTTGAAATGTAACAAATCAATTTGTGGCTAAAATTTGTTTATTTTTAATTAAAAACTCTATGATTATATTTTTCGTTGAGAATTAATATTTTTTGGTCAGAAATTCAACTAATATGGTCAGAATTTACTTCGTTGGTTGAAGATTGAACTTTTTTTTTAAATTCGTTTTTCTTTGGTTGCAAATTATTTTTTTTATCTAAAAAATAAACAATTATTTTTTTGTAGAAAGTTTATAATTTTTAGCTGCAAATTCACATATTAAATTTTTCATTGAAAATCGTGTTTGAATATTAAAGGTCATGTTAGTAGTAGTAGTAATAGTAATTTATTTGCTTTGTATTTATATTTTTTTACAGTTGCTTCCTCCTGAAGTTTATCTTTTTAGTTATAAATTTTATTATTTTTTTGCAAGTTCAACAACTTTGCTAAAAAGTCATCCTTTTTTGTTGAAAATCCGTCTCTTCAAGTGGAAAATTCAAGCATTTTTGTAGAAAATTTTCTTCCTGTTCAAAACTAATATTTTGAAGGTAAACAGCCAAACTGAAATCTTTTTTGGATGAAAATTCTACCTTTTTTTTTAATTTGTCGCTTCGATTTGAAAATTCAACTGTTTCAGTAGAAAATTTATCTTTTTGGATAAAAACGCAATTGCTTGGTTGAAAATTAATCTCGTTAGCTTAAAAAATTAAAATATTTTTAGTTGAAAATTGATCTTTTTATTAATTGAAAATTCAACTGCGTGGGTAAAAGTTGAACTACTTTGCTAAAAATTAATTTTTTTTAATGAAGACTTATCGGTTCGTTTGAAAATTTCACTATTTTGTTGAAAACTAATTTTGCTACAAAAAATTCATATTTTTTGGTAAAAAATCGTCTTTATGCATGAAGTTTGAAAAATTTAGATAAACTTTTTTTTCCATGTCACTTTGGTTTTAAAATGAATTTTTTAAAATGAAACATTATCTTTTTTGCATGATATAACAAATATTAAACTTGTTTACTGAGGATTCGCCTTTCAAGGAGAAAACCCAATTATCTAGATAAAATTTTTTTTCGTAAAAATGTAATTATTTTCTTGAAACAAGATTAAAATATTGCGATTTGAATACTAATGGTCAGGGAAAATAACAAATTGGCCAAGGAAAAATCACAAAATTTTGAAAATAAAGTTTTCACCCCGTAAATCATGTTAAATACAAAAAAATTTTGTTAGTTCCAAATTATTACTGGAAACTATAAATTACCTGCAGTAAGAAGGGGTGGGGCTTTAGAAATATCTTGTTGCAGTTCGTTACGTGAGGGAGGGGGAGGTGTCCTGGGATTTGAGTATAAAAGTGATTTTTCTGCGCTTAAATTAGAATTAATTCGCTCTGTTCTGTCTTTAACAGACAATTACGCTGATTTCGATGAGCCGTCAAACTCAGGTTCACCTGGTCATTGCGTAATTGTCGAAGGAAAATCCAGAATAATTAATGTACCGCGTGTGCGATGCGGCTAGGTTCTATATATGCATTTCACGAGTGTTGGTAAGCGAAGCTTATTTACCTAGGCTCGTGCCAGTTCCTGATACAAGAGAAGCTGTTTGGCTGCATAGATGCCCACGCTAATTAGAGGCACTCCGGCGGAATAATTAGAAATTAGAGCGAACGGACTCTAGAGGGGTGGAAACTCTTAGTATTTTTATACTCCCTTTTATTTTTCCATTTCTTTTTTTCCCCCTTTTTTATGTACGTTTTTAAGCACAGATTCGTTGAAGCTTTAGAGGGGCTTTTTGGGTCTCTTTTAAAGAGAGAAATTCAGCATGAAGCTTTTCCTTATAGGCTTGAATTTCAGGAGATTTTTATCTCGGCTAGCATCATTAGGGTGGGTCAACAATTCGACTTCCGATTTTTGGCGATAGTCCCCCCCCACCAATTCGTTCAATTTCCGGAAAAAGAAAATCCGTAATTAGTTTTTTCAGAGTCAAGCCGTGTCCCTGGGATCTTGAAACTAATCTGGAAAATGTTATAAACATTTTGTCATTTAAAGTAGTATTATCTTAAGGAATTTTTAATGAGTGATTTTCACCTAATAACTGTCAATTTTGACACTTTTAATATCCTTTTATTGAAACCGGAAAATGACCCAAAAAGTGCAAATAGCAGTTTCCTATCAAATTTATGGTAAGGACGGTATACTTCGGATTTTTTTTTAACATGAATAATTTTTAATCTATAATCTTTTGGGATAAATAATGTAACAGCGATGACTGTCAAGCGAAGTACTTTTGGGTTCAAAATATTTGATAATTATTCAAACGATTTTCATTTGTTTAAACAATTTTTCTCCTGAAAATAGTAAAATATTACTATTTTCTGTAATTAATAAAACAATAGACGGATATTGTGAGTATTATATTTTTTCCTAAGTGTATTTAGCAATTTTCAAACTATTTTCATTGGTTTAACAATTTTCTTCCCTGTACACCTTGAAAAGTTATTCTTTTCTGTAAGTGATAACACCATTTAAACCTTTAAAGAATGTGCTGTAGAGGAGACACTAGTTAAAATATATGAAGAGTACTACTCTTGAAATTCATCAATTTCGTCCCATTTATCCTGAAAGATAATAATTTGTCACGACTTGCAAGAGGAAACATATCTTTCAAATGAAGAATAATTGTTTACTTAATTCAAAATTATTTTCAGAAATATTGGGAGACTCGTCAAATATCAAATAAAAATATTACCTACTGCAAAACTTTAAAAAAATACCGTCTTTACCATTTTTTGTTGGGCCTTTTCCGGGAAAAATAAAAGAATATTAGAAGGATCAAAAGTAAAAGTAATTGGGTGGCAATCATTCACGAAAATTTTACAACAAGCACTTCTTTTTGCAATTTTTCGAAAACTGAACTTTTTCCTAATCTACCCCTAATCTTCAACCAAAAACTAAATAGTTAAATTTTTAATCATCACAATTAATTTACGCAAAAAAATAAATTTTCACATGAATATTTACATTTTAACAAAAGGGATGAATTTTTAACCACGAACTTTAATTTTCACCTGCAAAATATTAATCTACAAAAAAATAAATTTCTACAAAACAGTTCAATTTTGACCAAACAGATTAATTTTCTAGTAAAACGATAAAGAGTTAATCAAAATAATAAATCTATACAAAGCAGTTGAATGTTCAACCAAGTATTACATCGAAGAAATGTATTTTTTATCATAAATATTAATTTTCTACCAATGAAGACGAGTTTTCTAGAAAATACACGAATTTTCAACCAAATCATTGAATTTTTAAGTAAAAAATATCCATTTACGAACAAAATAGTATAGTTGAATTTTTAATTTAAAAAAAGAGAATTTTTAACAGATTGTTCAAGTTTTAGCCATAGAGATAAGCTTGCAACTAGAATGATAAATCATTAAACGAAAAAATGAATTTCTATCCAAATAATTTAACATTCAACCAAATAGTGAAATTTTCAACTCAAAAACATTAATTATAAACGAAAATTTTGATATATATACACTACCGTCGGAAATTATGAGATCGATTGACGCAAGCACTATTAAAAATCACTGCTGGCTTTGAACCACGATAACTTAGCGAAAAAAGATGACAGGGCATTTAAAAAATATATAGAAACCCTATGAAATTCCACGTCTAGTAATGTCAAATAGATTTTTTTTTGATCTGCTGAAGAGAATACAGCACGTAATATGTTTAAAAAAAATTCTAGATTTTCTAAAAGTTTTATTTAACAATCACGGTTCTCGGCCGGTCTGTTGCTCGCCTCCTTTGTTGAGGCAGGACCAAACAGGCCACGCACAGAGGTGGTGCTTGATTGTGGCTTTATTTTGTAATTTTGATAATCGAAATATTAGATAATGAGCGAGTTGTTTGTGTAAGGGAAAATGATAAACTACATATTAGAAATTGAAAATATAATTTTCATTGCACCTGCGCACTGTATTGTATTTAATTTATTTTGGAAATTCTATTATTATTCACTTTTAATATTTTTGAGTGTTTTTTATATAAATTATTTATTTAGAATTTAGCAGCCTAATTCGCTTGAAAAATAGTTTACTCTTGTAACAATATATCTAAAAATTTTATTAATATTCTAGTGGATAAAAATTTTAAGAAATAAAAAAAAAACTGTTTATCATTTTTTTATTCATTAATATGGGGATAATTCTGAATTGAAATAATTGTAAATAATTAAATAAAACAATGAATAATTTAAAAAATTTACAATAATTTGAACTAAAAATTACTGATGAGCAGAATCAAAAGAGAGCCCCAATGAAGGACCACCTCTGTGCGTGGCCTATTCGGTCCTGCCTCAATGAAGGAGGCGAACAGTAGACCGGCCGAGAACCGTGATCGTCGACTAAAACTCAACTCCGATACGATTAAACATTTTTAATTGTATCTCGGAAAGCGATAAAGATTTTTTTTAAGTTTCTTTGGCTTAAATTAAAGATAAAATTTTAGGCTCTATGCCGTATAATTTTCAGGTTTTTGCAACAATTTTCCTAGGTCATGTTAAAAGTTGAAGTCGAAGTACAAAATTTTAGAAAATGTAAAATTTTTTTTACAACTTATCACGTGCTGTATTCTCTTCAGCAGATAAAAAAAATCTGTTTGACATTACTAGGCGTGGAATTTCATAGGGCTTTCCAACTGTTTTTTTAAATGCCCTGTCATCTTTGTTCGCTGAGTTATCGTGGTTCAAAGACAGCAGTGATTTTTAATAATGCTTGCGCCAATCGCTCTCATAATTTCCGACGGTAGTGTATATGGATATATCAGATAAATCTTTACACTTCTGATCTGAGAGACTTCCGTTTCCTTGTTTTTTCACTTCTTTTGTACCTACATTTTACCATTTTTGTTGACATCCATTCTTTCATTCGCTGCTCTAGCCCCCGCTAACTCCTTCATCCACTCTTCTCCTAATCCATTCTACCCTAGAATCTTTACCACATTCTTTTGCCAGCTGCCTTATCTTCCATTCATCTCGTACATTCTTCTTGTACGTGCTCCAATGTTTCCTCTTTCCAATCACAGATGCTACACTTTCTGTTCTCCTTCTTTTTCCAATAAATTCCTTCCCTTATCCCATTTCCCAATATCTTGTTATTCAGGTCCATCGTTCCTATCCCCAACTATTTACTAAATACTTTTGTACTCCTTCCTTTTTTATCATCTTATACGAAATGTCTTGGTATGTTTCAAAATGTTTTTCAATATATTTTTTAAATAAATTTCTTAAAATAAAAAAAAATATAAAATGTTTATAGAAATCGTATGCTAATTTTTTTATTCTCTTGGAATCTTTCAAAATGCTGGAAAACCTTCTACATACTTTAATTTGGATCTGCATAAATCTACACATGTTTTGACTTGGTTAAAATATTTTTAATTTTGAAATCCTTTTTGTATCTTATTAACACTTCTAAATGCCATTTATACTTATTCGATTTGTTAAATATATTTTTTAATCTAGCAAAATTGAAAAATTTTGCTTCACAATCATTTACATTCTCCTCCGAATCCTTTAATTTAATCCTTTAAAACATTTACAAAATTTTTAAAATATATTTTCTTCAAAATCTTCAAAAATCTGCGTTTTGTAAAAAAATTTGAAAATATTGGGGTGGAGAAGTTGGAAAGTGAGGGGAACTATTGGAAAGTTAAGATAATGATGGGAAGAGTGGGAGGGAAGTGATGAGGTGAATGATAGGATAGTTTAGGACTGTAGGTGAGTAGAGGGTGCTGTGTGAGTCAAAGTAAGGTGGACAAGTGGTCAGAGGGAAATTATGGCGGGAGAGGGGAAGTATGAGGAAGGAGAGGAAGTATAGGAGGGAAAGATTTTAAAACTTAATTAATGTCCGGCACCCACTTTTACCAATTTTTATTATTAAAATAATTGTCAGAAAAAAATAGAGAAAAGTTCCTTCTTGTTATTCTATATAAGCTTATATTATAAAAAATTTGCGAATTTGAAAATTTTCATTCATTAAAATCCGTAAGTCAACTCTTATACAAAAAATAGTTTTTTTTATCAGTTTAGTATTCAGTCCCCCTCTCACCACCAAGTAAGTGTGTGGGAGGTGTGTTAAGGAATAGGGAAGAAAGTGCAAAAAAAATGTAAACCCTTAGGGGACACATTTGAAGCTTCCATCAAAATTAGCACCTATAATCCAGTCGCCACCAAGACTTGTGTGTGCAGTAATAGGTCCCCGAGATTACTTTTTTTCAAAAGGTCAAAAAAAGGGCCTCTGAATTACAAATATCTTGGGCAAGTTTTCAAAATATTGGTCAATTTTTGTTTAAACAATTTCATCATTTATTCACACAAAAATTCATAAAATCATGTTTAGCATGAATCAAGCAAAAACAAAGTGTTAGATGCAAAAAAATTTTATTTTTGTTTAGTCATGCTAAAAATAATTTTGTAATTTTTTTATGAATGAATAATGAAACTGTTTAAAAAATTGTTTAAACACAAATTGACCCAGATTTCGAAAACCTAGCCAAGATATTCGTTATCAGAGGTCTTTTTGACCTTTGAAAAAAGAGTAATCTCGTGGACCTATTAATGTCAGACCTAGAAGTGTTAGTGGCTGCCGGATTACTATATTTAGAAGGCCCCTCTTTTAAAAATGCTTTGAAATTTTTGAAAAACTGTTTTCAATAGAAGTAGAATTCTGAAACTGGCAAAATTAAAATCGTTTAAAATGTTTTTTATATACGGATACCCAAACCGCACCTACCCTTAAAAAGGGAAGTTGGCGGGGTTCTCGTTAGGACGCTCGTTAAAAGCTGTTTAGGACGGGTAGGTGTCGGATAATAATGCGACTGGTGGGGCTGTTTCTAACGACCGTCGTAACCTTTTCACGTGACTGCTACCCGATCGGATTTGGTGCACGAAAATTATTATGCGTCGGCGAAGAGCTCTCGTGGTGTATATGATTGTAATCGTTGTGATTTGCGATATTTCTCTGTTATAATGATGCACAATAAAAGACGTAGGCTCTTTTGAGAAATATTATGTTTCTGTATCTACAAAACTTCATTTATGGAGCGGTTTTTAAAATGAAAGGGGGCTTTCGAACTTGAAAAGTGTCTTCAAATTTAAATAGACGGGTCCTTGTGGAAAAATCTTCTGGTACTGGTCCAACCTAGACCAGATCATCTGTCCTGGGCCTCATCAAAAGTGTACAATTTTTGTTTTTGCTAGTCCTGGATAAAAGTTAGGCCAGCCACTGGTTGGAAGCTGGTTGGACTTCCTTTCTTTTTTTGATGATTTAGGTAATCATTTTCCACTATACGTGTATTTAGCTGATCAGCGCAATATCTGGACCAGACTAGACTGTCTTGGTGATAAAAAAAAGTATTTTTCTGACAATGTGAATTTCTTATTTTCTACTTTTTGTCCATGATCTATAATTTGCTGATCGAACCTAAAACTTTTTAGGTTTTCGTAAGTCCCGGCAGAAACCCTTATAGCTTCGGCCTGGTGTCCATCCATCCGTCGTACTTTTTCCCTTGGCGAGGAAGTCAAGGGGAATGAGGAGAGAGAAGTAGGACAAGTATTTGAATAAGGGGATGAAAAATGAAGGAAAGTCATGTATCCGCAATGAGGGCAAATAGGGAGAGAAGAAGTATGAGACGTGGGAGAATGAAGTAACGGAAAATAAAGTGATGGTTGTGAGGGAAGTTAGAGCTAAGGGAAAAAGAGTAAATGAGGCGAGAAGAAGTAGAGATAATGATGGGAAGGGAGGGAGTGAAGTGAGGAGAGTGGTACCAATATAATATAGTGCGGATGAGTAGGGATGGGAAGGGAGGAGGAAGTAGGAAATGGATGAAACGGAGTGCAAGGGGAATATTAGAGGGACTAAGAGATAGTAAAGGTGGTAGAAGTGGAAGGAAGAGGGAAATGAGAGGATGCAGAGTAGATTAGGCAAGAGGGTAGAGGCGAATTATCGGTGAATAGGTAAAGTATGTGATAGGAGGGGGAGCAGTAGAGGGAAATTATAGAAAAGGAAGATTTCCACTTCTTAATGAATGTCTTAATAGGACACAAACCACATTTGTAGTGACCGGTGCCTAATTTTAATTATTTGTTTGTTCTGAAAGATCTGATCAGCGCCAGTCCTGAGTTAGAATAGATCTTCCAGACCGAACTTATTTTGATAAGTTTCGGAAATTTTTCATAATCATCAAATCTATTCAATAGAAATTGTTTATAAATTTCGTCAAGACAGAAAATGTTGGTGGGCTGAAATGTTTGATCCCGTACATTTGTCATTGTTAATACCCTTTCTCGGTAAAATAAGACTTTCAAATTATCTATAAATTCTTGTGAATAGTATTATTGTTTTATGTTAGGGCTTTTCGCTTGAAATTAGTATTTTTCAAACATAATTTTAAGATATGTAAGGTTGTAAATTTTGTTTGAAAAACTTAAAATATCTAAAATGTGTTCGATTGTATGTATTGGTTTTTAAAGGTGCATAAGTTTTGAACACTTTTAGATTCCTTTGTTTTTTGACATCAAAAATTGGTATTTAGAAAAGAAATTCATTATAATTCGAACAAGATTAACCAGATTAAATATATATATATATATAAAGGTTTATATCTTTTAATAAATTTATGTTAATTTAGCGTTTTACACAAAAAAATCTGAATATTGTAACAAATTTGATTTTTAAGTTAGATAGGTTTTTTGTCGGAAATTGGTATTTTAAATAAAAAATTAGATTTCAAAGAAGGTTTATAACTTTTAGCAATCTTGCATTAAGTTAGCGCTTTACACTAGTAATAGAAATTCTAAGGCAAGAATCATTATAATTTGAAGAAGACTTAGAATTTTTAAAAAATTTTGGATTATGTTCGTATTTTTTGTCGGAAATTGCTTTTTTTAATTTGTATAAATTAAATTTAAAGGAAGACTCTCATATTTTAACGATAAAAGGTTATGATATTCTTTTAAACAAAAAATTTGCATTTTGGAACGAGAACCATCATGGCTCAAAACAAGATTTATAATTTTTGGACAGTTTCAGGTCACACCAATAGTTTTTACAATTGTATAATTGTAGGTTGAGCTAGCGGTTTCTACCGAAAATATCGATAAAGATTTCAAAAAATATTTAGGATTTTAGCGCCATTTTTGGTT
>JAAAKG020141174.1:0-11930 GCA_010014905.2 Druon quercuslanigerum | reverse complement strand
AAAAAAATTTTTTTGTCAAAAATTATTCCTTTAGGTTGAAAATTCCAGCATTTGGTTACAAACTCAAGTATTTTGTAAAATATATTTTTTTGTTGGAAATTCGTATCTTCATCAAAAATTTAGCTATTTGTTTGAAATCTCAATTTTTAACGCTAAAGATTTATCATTTTAATGGACAAGTCATCTCTGGTTAAAAATTTTAACTTTTTGTAAGAAACTTGTTTCATCAAAATATTTTTTGCATTTTAAAATTAAATTATTCTATTCTCAGTTATTATTTTTTTTTATTTTAAAATTAAAATATTGGATGGAAAACTCACTTTTGTTGTTGAAAAGCTGTTTATTTAAAAGAAAATTCGTTTTTGTATAAAATTAATCCTATTTAACAGTTGGCAATACTTTTAAATATTTTAAATAATAGTTTTTTTAGAAATACTATGGAAGAAATTATGTGAGAATTATATATAATTAAAAAACAAAAGTGTCTGATGCCAAGACACATTTCTTTCCAAGCTCCGACTTATTAAAAAACTTTTTTAACCTCATTTTTTAAAGAATAATTATTTTAATTGAAATATTTGGTATATTTTTGAAATTTTTGAAATCTTGAAAATAATCATCAAGACCGGTGAAAAACTTTAAATCGATCCGAAATCTTTGCAAAATATTTCAAATATTTTGTAAATATTTGATATTTTTTAAATGACTAAAATCTTGGGAAAATCACTAAAATGTTTTTTACATTTTTTAGATCTATCAGAAATCGTTATTATATATTTGAAATCTTTAGGAAATTATTAAAATCTTTTTTTAATCTTTTAACTCTACCCGAAATATTTATGGAATATTTTAAAGATTTTGACTCGGATTAGGACAATCATTGAAATTTTTATAAAACATTAAAAAGTTTTTTCGTAAAGTAATTTGGATAAAGAATTACAAAAAATTTTTAAGTCTTTGAAGCTTGCAACAAAAAGAATTTGGGAGCTTGTAAGGTTACGTTTTTAATTTTCCAGATTTTTATTTTTAGTGACATTCGAAATATATTCAAAGATTTTGGAACTTGAAATGGGATTTTTTTATTTTGACCTATGAATTAATTAGAAAAATTCCAAAAGAGAAAAAAGATTTACAAGCATTTCGAAAAACTTGGGGAAGATTTAAAGGCAAATTTTTTAATTCTGAAAATTTTTCCAAATTTCAAAAAAACTTTAGCTAATTTAAAAGACTTATAAAAATTTTTTATTTATTTTTTAAATCAAAATTTGACTACCATGCTTTTAATTATTATTTTTAGTTTGAAAATTTAACTATTTGATCAAAGAATTTTTTTATGTCTTTAAAATTAGGTTTTTTGATGTAAAGTCAATTTTCTTGCTTGAAGATTTTACTATCTGGTTAGAAATGCATGTATTTTGTTACAAATTAGACTTTTTCGAAGATTTATCATTGTAGATGAAATTTCATTTTTTTACAAATTTAACTATTTTGTTGGAAAAGGCTAATAATAAATAATATTTAATATTTTAATATTTTAAATAAGGGGACATATTTTTAAAATCATTTAACCTTTATTTTAAAAAAACTAAATAATATTCACCTGATTCGATAGTATATTTTTATGTTTAAGGTAAAATACAAAATAATTGTATGTATTATTTTCTTTGAGTTCCTCCCCCCTTGAGTGTTCTCCCCTCATAACTATTCATTAATATAAAAAAAACAAATTTTTAAATAGCGGAAGTCAATTTTTCAAAATATCAATATTCTCTTATTAAAAATTATTGGTTTTACCTCACATAAGAAGCCAAAATTATTTATTTAAATATACCTTTAAAAATAACATAGCTGGTGCAAAAAGAAGTAAACAGTATACATTTTTTTCCAGGATACCACTTTTTAAAAATCGGTTTGAAACTAATTTTTTTTAAAGTTACTTATTTTTAAATGAAATGAATTAGTGAGCTTTACAATTTATATATTTTATTGAAAATAAGTTGTTTTCTTTTAATTTTATTTTAAAACTAAAAACATGATTATTCCCATAATGTAATTGTAATGTCAAATAATGTAATTATTTAAGAAAGCGGGGATTTATAAAAAATAGATTTTTTAAAAGTCTGTAATTAAATAACATTGACGATAGTTACACTACTAAATTATGATTTTAAATTCATTTTCTTATATTTGAAATTTACTAAAGGATATTTTTTTTAATTCATATCTCGGAATCTGAACTGATCAGTTTTTTTAAATTTTATTATTTTCAAAGACTTATCATTGCAGAATAAATTTAATCTTTTTGTTAAAAATTTATCGGTTTTGTTGAAAAAATATCTATTTACGCTATAAACTCAATTACTTAGTTGAAATTTCAAGTTATTTGTTTGAAGCCATCCTGTTTAGTAGAAAATTAATCTTCTCGGAATAAAATTCAAGCTTTTTCTTAAAAGTTCAATTATTTGGTTCAAAACTTAACAATTTTGTAAAAGAGTTATTTTTTGGAAATTCTTCTCCTTGAAAAAAAGCTTAACTATTTGGCTGAAATCGCATTTCTTTGTACTTAAGATTTATCATTTTAGTTGAAAAGTCATTTCTTTGCTTGAAAGTATTAACATTTTGTAGAAAATTCGTTTTTTAAAATAAGTTTTGCATCTAAAAATCTATTTTATTTTCGGTTATAATCTTAGTTTATTTAAAAATTTACAATATTTGGTAACAAATTAACTTTTGTTATTGAAAAGCTGTTTATTTCATGGAAAATTCTTCTTTTTTGATAAAAAATTAATCTTAGTGAAAAGTTTATCTGATTGTTTTAAATCTTAACTATTTTGTGAAAATTTTATTTTTTTAGATGATGTTGCATAATTTTAGTTACAAATTTGTCTCTTTGGTTGATAATTCAACATCATACCATTGACATTTTCGTAAAAAGTACAAAAAACCAGATTCTAACCATTTTTTCCTAAAAATAAAACTAGAAAAAAATCAAGATATATAAACTTGAGGGTCAATTTGCTGAAAATCTTAACATATTTAAAAACATATTTAATATTTTGAATATGGGAACGTATTTTTAAAATCATTTAACCTTTATTTAAAAAAAAATCTAGTAATATTTTGAAACATTTTTTAGTAATATTTTTTTGTTAAATATTCTGCTCTCACGCACTATTGGGTTTACGTCTCATAAGAAGCTTTAATTATGTATTTATTATACATATAATTCAACAAACAAAATAGATGGAGCAAAGAAAATTAAATCATTTAAATTAAATTCTAGCGTACAAATTTAAAAAAAAAACTTCATGAAACTCATTTTTTTCAAGAATAGATATTTTAATTAAACAATAGTTTCTTTCAAAAATTAACTGTTTTGTTTAAAATTCTTTTCTTGTGTTTAGAAAGTCATTTCTTAAATTTAAAATATAATTATTCTATACTTGGGTATGTTTGGGATATTAAATTTTAAAAAGTTATAAACATGAAAAACTTGGAATTGGAAAAGTTTAACTAAATGACGTGATGGTCTACAATTTTTAGCTCCATTGAAATAATAAGAAGGCCATATTCTGAAATTGTTAACCTGACCTAGTCTGATTCCATTTTCAAAAAAATTTTAATTTAGGTCGTTTGTTCAAAATTAATATTTTTTAATAGAAAATTTAGCTTTTTTGGAGAAGATAATTTTTGTTAAATAAAATTTACGAATTTCATTTTTTTTTAATTAATTTTTGTACTTAAGAAGTTCCATTTATGAAGTCAACTATTTGGTTTAAATTGATATATTTCTTTAAACATCTTTTTTTTTAAACTAACTACAGTTTATCAAAAAGTGCAACTATATTTTAGAAGATGGATTCTCTAAAAGTTTGATCACATTTCTTTAATCAAAATTTGACTGTAATTTATGTAATTAACCTTTTTAGTTAAAAAATTAAATTTGTTTGTTTCAAAGCTTTTTATTAATTCTGGAAAATTCACGTTTTTGGTAGAAAGTTAATTTCTTTTGTGAAAAATTTGACTATTTGATTAGAAATGTATCTATTCAAAAAAATATATTTTTTGAAAAAAAATAATTAACTTGTTGATTAAAAGTTCACTTATTTAGTTAAAAATGTGTATATTAAAAAAAAAACCTTCCAATTTTGTATAGAAGTTATGTTTTATGTAAAAATTTAACTTCTTGAAACTAATTTTTGTTAAAGTTAATTATTTTTAATGAAAATTAATTCTTTAGCTTTAAAATTTATATATTTTGTTAAAAATGAGTTTTTTAAATAATTAATTTAACTGGAAATTTGATTTTTTCATTTTTGCGTCTAAAATTGATCTTCTTTGGTTGCAAAAGAGTCGATTTATAAAATTGAATTAAAAAACTTATAAACATGAAAAATGTAGAAGTAAAAACGTTTAGTTAAATCATGGAATGTTTCAAAATGTTTAACTCTATTGAAACAATAAGAAGGCCATATTCGGAAATTGTTAACCTGACCTAGTTTGTTTCCATTGTCAAAATATTGCCTGCAGACTATTTTTACAAAGTGAAAAAGTATAAGAATTTTTTAAAAAGTAAAATGGATCAATGCACTGTAATGCAGTTATTAATTTAAAATTAATTTTTTTATGCTAGAAATTTAACTTGTGCCGAGGATTTATCATTTCAGTTGAAAAGTCATTTCTTTCGTTAAAAGTTTCAACGTTTTGTTGAAAATGCGGTTTTTAAAATTAGTTTTGCATCTGAAATTTTAACAATTCTAGTCTTGGTAATAATTTTATTTTATTTAAAAATTTACCATATTTGGTAGACAATTAACTGATTGAGGGTCAATTTGGTAAAAATCTTAACATATTTAAATACATATTTAATATTTTAAGGAAGGGGACGTATTTTTAAAATCATTTAACCTTTAGTTCAGAAATAACTAAATAATATTCACGTAAGTCGATATTATGTTTTTATTTAAAGGATATAGCGCGGAGCGCTTCTCGGGTACTGTTCAGCGAGTCACCAAATAATAACGATGTCACTCTGGGCCCAAGCAGTCGCCCGGAAGCAGAAATCGTTCCGGTGAGTCCACGGCCGATAACGCAGCACGTTCACCGTCACGTGCAACGGCCTCAGCCCAGCAGCCACTTTGCGCGCCCCAGCAGCGCCATACCATGGCCCCAGAGCTGGCCACTACAGCCCGAAGTCTCACTGCCCACATTTGCAGCCACGGATCACAAAAACCCAGAGGCTTTCCTCAATCACTGTGAATTATATTTCACAGAGACCTCCATCGAGCCATCACTATGGTCAAGTTTGGTCACAAAATCGCTGACCGAAAGGGCCTCGAAATGGTACGAGGTTTATAAAACTCTCACGCTACCTTGTCTAAAGTTCAGGATTTTGCTTACCTAGAAATTCGCGAGAGTGTCAGCACTGAGCAAATTTCGCATTAAGCTGTACTCGACAAAGCGGGAAGAGCGCGAGGCGACGGGAATCTTCCTAAAAAAAAATATTTATTGGCATTACGCTTGCTACCCTCCGCCTCGGAGGAACAAGTCGTACGCTTGCTTCTGGAGAAGCTCAAGCCTTCGATTAAGAATGTTCTCCGTGCGGCAAACATTACCTCTTTCGAGGAACTGGTAGAGTGTGCCGTCCAAGCAGAAAGTGACGAGACTGAGGAGAATCCGCGTAAGGCTGCCCGTGATATGCAAAGCAAGAGTGCTAACGCCAGCAGCACACTACCAAGTAGTGCCGAAGCAACCTCGGACCCAACGTGGCGCCCGCTGCAATGCCATTATTGCCTGAGGCTTCATTTTCACCGGAACTGCCGGTTATAACCGCGGTCCCGGGCAACTGGAGAGACCGGGCGGCCGAGGCGAAAGCCTCCGCGGCCCCGATAATGCAGAGCGCGCCCCAGTCCTAAGCGCCATCTTGGCCGATCTTAGCAGCTTGCCCCGGATTAGAATCCTTCTGGGGAAGCGAGAAATCATTGCTGAGATCGACACTTTAGCATCGGAGAATTTCGTGATGCAGTCAATTTTGACCCTCTCCGAGCTATCCAACTGCACCCCTCCCCCCACGCTTTGTTAGCGGCCGTGGCTGCCACAATTGTACTAAGTGATCCAGGACCATGTGGCTGACTGCATATTCGTGGGCACCACTGGGCGACAGCGGGTGTACCTTAGCCCCCTCCCACACGACTACGAGCTTGCCTCGCCCACGGAGAAAATGGACGTACAGAATAACTTCCCCGTCGAACATCAGGCAGAATTCGAGACGCTCATAAAACTGCACGCATCATTGTTCCGCGGAGGCAGTCGACTGAAGCAAACTCTAGCCAATATGCAGCAAGAGATCCAACTAAAGGAAGGTCACCCCTTTCGGGAAGCGCCCCGCCATTATTCCAACAAGAAGCGGCGATATATAGACGTCCTGGTCCGCGAAACGCTGCGTGACGGCATCATCGAGCTAACCACATGCCCATTTAGCTCAGCCGTGGTAATCGCCGGTAAAAAGGACGGCGATTAGCGCTTCTGCGTACACTACCGTCGTTTAAACGGCATGACGGTAGACGCTCATCAGTGCCTGCCGAGGATCCATGAGCCCTTGAAGGATGAACCCTTGATCTAAAGAGCGAGTATTGGCAGGTACCCATGTCGCCAGGATCACGTTATTACACCGCATTTTCGACCTCAGGAGGGGGACAATTTTAGGTTCGGGTGATGCCTTTCAGCCTCAAAAACACACCCGGCACTTTCCAAAATTTAATGCGTCAGGTCCTAGCGGAGCAGTGGGGAATATACGCCATAACGTACCTCGACGATATCGTCATATATTCGAAGAACTGGGAGGAGCATCAATTGCACTTGGCTCTGGTTTTTGAGAGGTTAGCTATATACGGGCTAATTGTCTTACCAACCAAGTGCAGCTTCGGGCAGACTACCCTGCCGTACCTGGGCCTCATGGTCAGCACGGAGGTCACTCGCGGCAAACCGGGAACGTGGAAGCAATCCGCATTGCTGCCCCACCACGCAACCCGTAAAGAGATGTGATCCTTCCTTGGGATCTGAAACTGGGTTAAGGAATATATTCCAAAATCATCCATTATTCTCGCTCCACTCTCCGACATGTTGTCAAAGAAGAAGCTATACGAACTGACGCCGGAAAATCTGTAGCACTTTGAAGCCTTAAAGGCTGCCTTCCAGAAGCCTAACACCTTCAGTAGGCCTGACCCGATTTGAGGTGGGACCTCTTTTTTAGTCGTTTTTTCCGCGCACCGTGGAACACCTGCCCGGTAAAGAAAACAAGCTGCCCGAAGCCCTCTCACGGCCCTCAGAAAAGTTTCTCGCTAACTCCGTACGAGTTAGCGACCCAGTCTTGGATCCCCTCACACCCTGGTAATCTTTTCTCCCTGTCTTCCTTTATCCTTACCCCCCCCCCCAAATAAAACAAAAACAAACAAACAAAACAGGGCCGAACGGGCGATAAGTGTACGTCACGAAGGTAGCTACCCTGTCTGCGCACGAGCCACCTATGGACGGTTTGTCCGCGTGGAAGCACCTGATAAAGAGGGATATCTAACGGATACTGCCCACCCCCTCCAGTCAATGCAACGTTCCCCGAGGCATGCAAAGGCTGAACGTTTGGCTGGAGAATCAGAAGCGCGCAGCAGCCACAGCAATACGAGCACCGCGAACCTAGGCAGCTCCGGATCTGCACCCTTGCACCGCCCGATTTCATCCTAGGCCGACCCGCTCATCGGCACCATCCGGGCATCGTATTCCACCCTACGCCAATCCTTCTGCAGTCGACTTTTTATCCTTCCTTTCTCTCGCCCCCCCCCCCCCATCGTTTTGTTCCTCTACCGATACCATCAATATAACAACTAGAGGTAAAGAACACTACAAAATTTGAGTTGTTAAACAAAACACTAATTTAATACCAAAAAAGATAAATTTTCAATATAATTAAAGAATTATTAACCAAATGTTTCAACCTTTAAATAAAAAAGAAGAATTGTCAAAGAGCAAGATTATTTTGCTGAAAAGAAAATAAATTATAACAAAATTCAAGAGTTTTCAACCAAAAAGTAAAATTTTTCACTCAAAAGAATAAATTTTTACATATAAAAATTTATTTATAAGAAAAAAGGATGAATTTTTAATTAAATTTAATATTCTCAAATAAATTTAAGTTTTTATGAAAGAAAGAATTTTTTTTAGTTTTTAAAAAAGTAGTTCAGCCTTCTAACCTAGTTATTTAATTTATAACTGATAAAAATCAATTTTTAACCAAATTAAAGAATTCTAAACCAAACAGTAGAATTTTCAACTAAAAAAGATAAATTTTTAAGCAAAAAAATTAATTTATTACCAAAAGAGAAGATTTTTTAATCAAATAAAAAAAATGTACATTAAAATTTAAAATTTTTACTACAAAAGTTGAATTTTTAAACAAAAAGATTAATTTACTGATGAAAAAGATGAACTTAGAAGATAAACGTAAATCGAATAAACTTGTTAAATCTTTTTTTAATTTTTTTTTAACAATTCTTTTACTTTTCTTTCTTTTCCATTCCTCCATTTATGTGTCAGCTGCCATCCCAGCTGTACTCAGCTGGACCCCATCCCTATTGATGCATCACTCCCACCCTCCCCCTTCATACACTCGCAAGTATGGCCCGGCGAAACCATCTATCGCTTGTAAAATCTGACAGGCCATGTCAGGATAGGCCCGCTCACTTCACTTCTATGAACCTTTCCCAGATCTACATTCCTTGTTTCCACTCTTTCTACTTTTAAAGATACATCTTCAGACCTTTTAGTTTCTCCGACATTTCCTTCGATTATCTCCTTACCGCTACTTAAATTTACTATATCACTACAATTACTAAAAAAGTTTATTATATTGTTGAAAAAATAAGATTCAATATTTTTTTTTGGTAAACTGTACCATTTAGCTAAAAATATATCTTTTTGGAATGCAACTTCAGAAGTTAGGTTTAAAAGTTGAATAATTAGTAGATTATTTAATTATTTTGTTGTAAATCCAACTATTTTGTTGAAAATTAATCTTTTATCTTCGAAAATTTGAATGTTTTGTTGAAAATTCTTTCTCTCTAATTCAAAATTCAGCTTTTATTGTAGGAAAGTCATATTTTCTGTTAAAAACGAGAAATCCATTTTTTATCTTTATCTTGATCATAAATAGTATTATTATAGTTCGTTTATATGCATAACGTAATTACTTTAATAAATATTAGGAGTCACCAATTTATGATTCTTCTTACAGAATTAAGTTCTTAGAGCAGAACACCGTCCAACATATATAAATTTCTTGATAAAGAAAATGGAGGAATGTGACCCGGAAACCGTCCACTAAGCGCAGAGGAGCAGCGCTTGGTCAATATAAGATTCGCCATGCAGCAGACAGTCGTTATGCACGGAATGAATCAGGATTGAATGACTAATCATTTACGCGGTCAGCAGGCATCTTCTCATCAGGCTGCTCCTCACCAGGTTGCCGCTTACCATGTACGAAATTAGTCCAGGCGTAATCAGGAAAATCTTAATCTGGATTTGGAATTGGGTCAACTAATCGTGAATCAATGGAAGCCAAATTAATATTCAAAATCGTTTGTAAACAGAGGTCCAATAAAAGTTTTACAAGCTGACAAATATTACATCAAAGGTTTTCTTACATTTCTACCTAGCCTTTCTTACCATTTCTCCTTACACTATCACCTAAAGTTACTAAAGGGATATATGTGCCCCTTTGGGGTACCTTTAGCACTTCTCAGGTTTTTAAGTCTTTTTTAGGTAATCCTAGGTTTTCCCTGGTTCTGTCGCCTGTGAGCAACCCTAAGTTTGTTTCAGCATCACTAGCGTCTTCAGATTGTAGATAGTCAAAATCATCGCCTGCTACTCTTGAGCAGTAGTGTATAAGTAGGGTATGGAAAGACCAATCGGCCGTCATTCCATTAAGGTGGTATGTTTTTAGGGGACAGGATAGACTCCAACCGCATCTGGTGATTTAAAAGGGCAGAAAGAACCAACGGCCAATTCCACCTCCTTGATATTAACGACTTGGGCGTCGAAATTGCAGTCGCCCTTTTCGATATTTTGGACGCAGCCTTCGTTGTCTCCATCAGTTTGAGTTCACTGAAATTCTAGAAAGTGGACTTCCATCAGGTGTTTTAGCATTATCAACGTGTAGAGTATTCATGTTCTTTTATAGACTAGGATAGTTAATTAATTCATTTCTGATGTTGTATTTAGCATATTGCTAGTCAAATAATTTTTTGAGAAACGAGAAAAAATCTGCCCTGTCCACTCCACAGCGTTTGAAATTTAAAACGCACATCTTCTAAAACGTAATAATTAAAATTCAAAATTAAAAATTTTCATAAATAATTAATATACTAAATATTTTTAATGCGACTTTCCAATTTTCTAAGTAAATATCCATTATTTTTATACAAGTGGAGGAACACTGTTTGAAATTAATTTTTCTTGTTTCTATTCCATCCTTGTTTTATGCTTATCATTTTACGAAAATTCATTAATTTTTTTCAACATTCACCTTAAATTTTTTTTTAAATAATCTTTTATAGTTAAAACATTATATATGTGTTTAAAAATCATATATGATGTTAAAAATTCAGACATTTTATTAAAAAACTTTCCTTTTCGACAAAAGAAACTTCTTGTTTAAAAAGGACCTCGCAGCAAATGTACATGAAATGGCTTTCGATAGATTTTTATTAAACTTCTTAAAATTGTAGTTCTCAATGTCTCGAATCAAAAGTGTTATGGGGCACAAAGTCCGAAAATGGACAGTTTTCGAGTTATAGAGGGTTAAACATCCAATCCTTCTAAGAAACATTACCAAATATCTTGAAAACTGTAGCTCTACGAAAAAAATGTTCCCTATGAAAGTTATTGGGCTCTAACGCGGAAATGCAAAGAAGGTCATGGCCTTAAGACACAGGTCATTTTTCAAGGTCATTCAATGAGAACTTGTCATTTATTGCTAACATTAAGCCAATAAAGACAAGATATGAAGAGGACATTCATACAGAACCCATAAAGGCAAGAAATGAGAATGACTTAGTCAATAGCCAGCCAATGAAGGAAAATCATGAAAAGGATGTTTACAATATCTAGCCAATTAAGGCAAGAAAAGAGTGATATTTAGTAAGTATCCAGCCAATGAAGGCAAGATATGACCAAGATGTTATCAATATCGTGAATATGTTGTCAATATTTAGCCAATGAAAGCAAGAAAAGTGCGAGATTTAGTCATTATCTAGCCAATGAAAGCAAGACTGAGCGAGACCTGGTTAATATCTGGCCAATGAAGGCAAAATATGACCAGGATGTTGTCAATAACTAGCCAATAAAGGCAAGACATGAGTGAGATTTAGTCATTATCTAGCTATTGAAGGCAAGATATGAGCAAGACTGAGCCAATATCCGACCAATAAAGGTAAGTTATGACCAGGATGTTGTCAAATACTAGCCAATGAAGGCAAGAGATCACCAGGATGTAGTCGATTCTAGCTGGTAATCGATTTCCTGCGTCATTTATGGTCTAAATCAGTCTTTCTGATGGAAAGCGAATTCTTTTTTGATGCCGAGCATACCCTAAGAACCATCATATACTGCTTATATGTGCACAAGTTCCAAGTGTTCGAGCACCTGACTGGCATGTACAATAATATCCTCCTATAGGAGTAGGTTCTTCATCGCCTGTCATACCATCGGCCATGTCATCATCACCGTAAGGACTATAAGCAATCCAAAATTGATGCTTACAAGCGTTTCGAAATCGAGAAAAATCTCTGATCCTTATCAATCCTTGCTGTGGTACTCGATTATCCCCTTGTAGCATCTCAATGTGGAATTCTTCGTCATTGTCTCTTTGCAGTTTGTCTTGC
>JAAAKG020141173.1:0-11930 GCA_010014905.2 Druon quercuslanigerum | reverse complement strand
TACGGAAGGGCTACTATGTGGCTACTATATGGCTACGCTATTGAGTAGCCGTTCCGTTCACTCGGTTCGCCAGGGTTAGAGTATACTTGACTATATTTCAGGAACTTTTATTTATTTTTATTTATTTTATATAGAAAATGAGAAGAGTACATATGACTAAAATAAATGTATGCTTGTACCTTAAGTTCTTTTTAGTACATTTATTGAGAAATTTTCTTGTTTTGGCAAATACTTCTGATTTTGCTGACCAGCCTGCTGTCTTTTTTATAGTTTCTATATCGACACCTTTTGCATATGTGCTGAGGTAGAAGCGTGACGAGCAGAGTGACCAGAGAATCTTTGCGTATTTTTATTATAAGTGTGCCGTAAGAGCTGCCTTTTTTAAATTCGTTAGTCAAGAATACAATAATATTTATTATATCGGAATCAATCATATCAATATTTCTTCGTTGACAGAGTTTTCACTGGAGTATTACTGTTTGTCAGTTGCTTTTGACTCAAGGAGGACAGCATTATTTTTAGTGACTTCTTTGGTATGTCTTTCCTTACAAATGCTTCCCTGATACAATTGCCGCTAAAGGTGCATGTGGTTTGCTGTTGGGTGCTGTTTTTTCCTGCACAGACAACAATAATGTAGGGCTGATTTTTCCATTTTGGTACTACTAATATACCCGTTGCTTTGTCGTTTTTTATTTTTTACAAAGTTTGTAAAATTAGTATGAACGGGGGAAAAACATAGAAATGTATGTGTGCCCATGAGACTGTAAAGGCATCTATCTGTTCTACTTTGGGATCTGGTAACCAAGAAAATATCTCCTACATTTGTTATCAGATTTTGAAGCGAACAAGTCCACTTCTGGAGTTCCGAACTTTTCCGTTATTTTATTGAAGGCAGTTTTTGACAGTTCATATTCTGCATCCGGATTTATGATTCTCGATAGTCTGTCAGCGTCTTTATTTTGCTTCGATGGAATATGAGAGGCTTTTAAAATTATTTGTTTATTTTCTGCCCATTGCCAAATAGATTTTGCTAAGCTGCCGAATTTTTCAAATCTAACTCCCCCCATTTTGTTATTGCACGAAACAACCAGCCAGTGTAGAGGTGGCACAGACGCTCGTGTGCTCGTAGACAGACATGACCCAGGGACCGCACAATTATTTAAACGTTTTACTCGAAAATACGCAATTTTGAGCCATTTCCCCCTCCATGAGGATTGGCATGGAGTGACTTTGGCGTCTCGGTACTTTTCATCGTAAAGTCACCTTTGGAAGGCATCGGTATCGATTTTAAGCCCATTTTTGCAAAACCTTAAATTTTAGTGTTTTTTAGTGAATTTTCGATATTTCACCCTCATAGAACAGACTGAAAATATTATCCGATTTCAAAATTTCAAAGTGCGCTGAGTTTCGGATTGGACAGGGCCACCCAGCCGTTTTCTGGACGCACAATGTTGGTTTTTCGCCCCAGCCTATTCCAGAGTGCGAGGCGGGAATCGAACCTGCAAGCCGACGGAGTAGGTCCAAACCCTACTCTTTAGTAAATTTTTGTTGTTTGCAATTAAATAAGTGGATAAACTACAAAAAACGTTGTTTTGGTAAGACTATTCAAACTTCTGGCCTGCACTGTGTATGAAACTCAAGAATAGCTTAAAAGCTTCCCACTCATACCATTATTTATATTTGAATAATTACTATAGTTTAATAATTTACTGTTTTATCTCCTAAATTGCTCACTGATCGTTGCAACATATAATTTGGAAAGAAGTTTCCGCCCTGGAGTGTTAAAACATTTAAAACATTTCAGTATCCACTAAAGTAATTCGGTAAAATGTCAATACTCTAATTTTAACTAGTTAACGAACCAAGCCACCCAAATTTTAATTAATCTGGAATCAACTACGTCCAGAATCAGAAAACAACAACTCCACTTAATTTATAAAGGTTTTAATAAAACTGTCCACTCTGTGGTAAAAATTTTTGCGAGAATCTTATCCACATTTCACCCACGATGAGCAATTTTCGGTTAGGCATGCACCTGTGTGGCTGTGACCTGCCGTACTGCATTGCCGATCGTCTAGCTGATCCTTGACAATAAGTTCCTCTTATTTTTTCTCCCCTAAATCTTCTTAAAACAGCCGAACGCTAGGCGATCAAGATTTTAATTAAATAAAACGTAACTGCTATAATATTGAATACCGTGTTCCGATGATATATATCGCGAACTATCCTAACAGAACGAACGATAAGCGATCCAGATGTTGTCTAAAATTAAAAACATGCTTCCGTGAGCGCAGATAAAGTGTCAACGCCAAGTCGAAAAAAGTGCGGTTATTAGAAAGATATATTCTACGCCTCTTAACACAGCTAAACGTCGCTCAAAATATTAACTGGTTTGAAATACAGACAGTTTTCAGGGCAAAAATGGTGTTGGTGTAAGGGTAGTCCCAGACTTTCGTTCTCAAAATGTGAATGAATAAAAAAGCGAAGGGTGTAGAAAACGTGAATCTTGTAGGAGGATGATCCTTTTGGTTCCGGGAAACTATAAAATAGTAGGGACTTTGAAACAGTTACAATAGTACAAGGATGAATGGGGTTGAAAACGTCCACTTTCCCCTTGTGAAAACGTACTTCGTGGCCTATTCAAAGGGAAATAAGATTGTGAAAAGGACTGATTGGATTTTGCATTTAAACTTTTGATTTATTATGAGGATCTAGAACGTAATTTAAGCTCACTTGCAAAAGACAGGAACCTGGTTCTGTGGGTCATTTAAAAACGATGTTTATTTTTTGACAATTATTATTAATGGCTGATTTCAGATCACTCATTCATTCATTCACCCCCACTGAAGTTGTTCAAATGCTTTAAATATTTACGGTAGTGTATAACGCAGCATTTCACCTATTATTTTTATCAATGGCTTTATGTTTGTTATTTCCTTTGTGAGGAGTCTTGAGATTGCAATCGAATATTTTTCATAAACTACAGAATCGAATTTGTAATAGTTATTTTCTTTATTTATTGTTTAAATTACATTAATTAGTCTGATGTATCGTTCTGCATTCATTCTTCCCTTCGTCTATTAACTTTTGAAATAAGAGCTTTAAAAATGGCTTCGAATCGATGAAGATATTAATCGAAATCGAGTTGGAGTGTTAAATCTAGAAATATTCTGAAAATTAATTTTCAAGTTTTTTGACCAAACGATTTCCATTGATCACCTGCGTAATCTCGGAGATTTCTTGCTCGTGAGGTTAATGTCATGCAAGCACGCGTAGAAGTTGACAATATGCGCTACGGAAACGGAAATTCAAACTGGAATTGCCTGCATGAAGAACAAGTACCAGAATTTCCTCGCCTTACATTAGACGAAATACGTGACATCACAATTGGCGTTTATGAATTTCAACTTGCACCATCTTATATTCAAGACAAGCTGCAAAGGGATAATGATGAAGATTTTCATATGTATACGCTATGTAAGGGGATGTATTAGAGTGGCAAAACGGGATTCCATTTTACAGCCCAATTTTTTAGTTTTTCCGACTTTTTTGCGTACGGCATCTAAATATTAGTCTCTTTCGTTGACCATCGCCAGTTTTTGGAAACAATGATTATATTTTGTTTAGTTATCAAGAAGGAGAGAACGATACAGAAAATTTTCACAGACACTCAGTATGTGGATTTTCGCAGCACTCTCATCGACCCTCGTGTAACTCAAGAGGCAGGCACCTTGGGGCGCATTGAATTGCTCTTAAGGAATGACCCTTTCATCGTTATGAGGTGCATGTCTGTTACGAAAACTCTAATTTTGAAAGCATGGATTGATTCAATTTTAATAGGCAGAACTAGTTTATTCCTATAATTTGAAGAAAGTGAAAAAAAAGATTCATGGAAATCGATTAATATTTGCAGTAATAATATAAACTTGATAGTGCACATGAAAGTATAGCCAGATACGCGCCGTTGCGCTGGAGGAAACTATTTATTTTCGTTCTGCAAAGTCTATAGTCTTCAATTTAGCCCCGATTAAAAAATTTTTTTATAGAAGTGCTATTCATTTCAAAGCGAACCTAGGTTTAACATATTTTCATTTTCATTTATTTATTGATTATATGTTTAGTTAAAGTATGAGAAAATCGAGATTTTTCACAAAATCATTATTACCTCTATAACAGTGGTTGGCGTATAATGCAAGTTATCCTAAATCAACGCAGGAGTACTTCCACAATGCAAATAATTTAATTGTGTTACGTTTTCATTATTATTATCGTCTGAATTGTTTTACATATTCCTAGCACTAATATATTTTTGATTATATTTGTTAAAGTCGTATCTGGCAATACTTTCGTGTGCACTTTAAAATTTCTATTTTCACTACTAATATTACCCGATTTTCATGAATCTTTTTTCACTTTCTTCAAATTATATTGATAAACTAATTCTGTTAATTAAAATTAAATCAATCCATGCTTTCATAATTTGAGTTTTTGTAACAGACCTGCATCTCATAACAAGGAAAGGGTCATTCGTTACGAGCAGTTCGATGCGCCGCAAGATGCATGCCTCTTAAGTTTCACGAGGGTCGATGAGAATTCTGCGAGAGTCCACATTGAGTGCCACTGACACTTTACTCTATTGTTTTCTCCTTTTCCCTTTTTGTTCTTTGGACAGGACGTTATTCTCCTTACTTTATTTATTGACGAATTCGGAAATAATCGCCGTGAGACACTGATAGAGAGTCAAGAGGCAGGTGATTGGTCGGTAATTACTAGGACTAGCAGCGTATACTTTTTGGGTATCATATACTTTACGTCTTCTGTTACAAAATACAGCAAGTGATCTGGGTTCTCCAAGATATTCTGAAGGGCATCAGCAAGGGGGGAGGGGGAATGAAAAACCTCTAGATACTTCTACCAGAAGCTGTGCACCCCATCTACGCCCGGCGCTTTCCAATTGTTAGCCCTCTTTAGGATACGAGTTATTACCAACTCTTTTTGTCCCTGGTTGGAAACACGCAGCATCTAAATTGCTTATGTTCTTTTTTCCCTAAATACCAGACCAATAGTGCCTTCTAACTTATGGACTGCGGTGTCTTGCTAGTTATTTTACTTTATACTCTGTTCACGATAATACCTTCTTTCATCTGACTGAAAGGTTGGATGTTGTTTCCTTCTTGCACTACTTTTCTTGTACCGACGAAGTCTGGCAGTAAGAACATAAGTCTCTGCCGTTGGGAGTCAATAATCTCATCCAATATTGATGGTGTTAATGTCTTGATGTATCGAGGGTGGATGAATTTATTATCGATCCTTTCCTGAAAAAATGACTGCATTTGTAGGCCGAGTTCTGCGGCACAACGTTCTAGCGGTTGACACAGCTGCACAGTATGCATGAGTTTGCACCCCCAATTATTATTATACTATTAAGCCATTTCCCTTTCGGGCTTGATGGGACTTACTCGGGGTGGAGGGGAGTAATGTGAGGAAGGGGGTATAGGGTTTTTTTACATTGATTTAGAATACTCGTGTTACTCACTCAAGTAACACGTTCGTTCCGCAACACTGCTCCGATCCAGGTTTCGACTTAATCTCTATAGTATTCGCCCCGAGTAAAGAACCACACAAAGTTGTCATATGAGGTTCTTCAGGCTGGGCCATTAGTATCCAAGGTCTTTTGTTTCAGGCGTCATTTACTTCCTTGACACTCTTCTTATGAACTATTTGTCGCCATACTCTTCTGTCCTCGCATACGTCTATAGGTTCCTTGACGTCCATGCTTTTTTTCATAAAAGCTGTGGTGATACTTAATTCTTTTAAAGATTTTGTTATTCTCTTTAAATATTCAGGATAAACTTGCATTATTTTGAATGCTCTAAATTGTTTTAAAAACAGGGAATTATTTCCAACTATTTTCAAATTCATGAACTTTGGTGGACGGGTTTATTACTATTTAACTAGCCATCTGGTACATGACTACATCGACAAAAGTTAATGCATTATAGTAAATCGAATTTGGCCTATAAAATCATTGAGCTCATATAAGGGAAAGGATCAAAAACAGCAAGGATATTGAAGTAGATATGAGGAATAGGAAACACAAGGTTTAAAAAACATTGGGGAAGGAGAATGTGATTATTTGATACGCTGATATGGCCGGTATTAAGTTACGGGGCAGAGATATGGGGATGGAAAGGAAGGAAAGATATTGAGTATATAAGGTGGAGATTAGAGGTAGATTAGAAGACGCCAGGATATATGGTGAGAGAGGAAGCGCATAAGGATAAATAAAGTATTATTGGAAAAAAGGAAAGGGAAATACAATTAACATAAAGATGGGAGATGATTGAGAAATCAAAATACAATAAATGGTATAAGATGATAAAAAGGGAAGGTTTACCAAAGTATTTAGAAAGGGGATGGAGAGAGTGAAAGTGGACCAGAATAGCAAGATTTATATTGGGAAACGAGGTAAAAGAGGGGATGTATTGGGAAACGGAAAAGAACAGAAAGTGTAGAATTTGTGAATGAGAGGAGGAAACACGGGAGCACGTATGGGAAGGATGTAGGAGAGGAATGGAATATAAAGGGAGCTGGTAAGATAATGTAGTTAAGATTCTAGGGGAGGATGGATTAGGAGAAGAATGGATAAAGGAGTTGGTGGTTGCTGGGGGAGATAATGAGAGTGAATAAAATATTGCATGTTAAAAATAGCAAATTGGAGGACAAAAAAGTGATAGAATAAGGAAACGAAAGTCGCTTAGATTAGAAGCGTAAAGATTGCAAGTAATGGGTATATAATAGCATAAGTAGACTAAGATGCGTTTGTGTTCTCATTCTCTCTCTCGCTTGCACTTGCACTCTCGCTTTCGATCGCTCACCTGCTCACTCGTTTCCTAACAAGTCCTAAATTGCGCTATCAGAGCAAATAGAGATAAGGAACTAGATATAAGACTTTATGTAAATAGTTGAAAATACTTGTAAATATTAAGGATAAGATTTATTTTTTTAATATTTAAGCGCAAATATTGTAAGGAATGGAAGTCATGTACATCCTTAGGGGACACCTTATGAATAAAGAAGAAACATGTCTACACCGACAAAAGTTAATGCATTATAGTAAATCGAATTTGGCCTATAAAAATAGAGGGTTGGACTGCTAGGTGTATATTGCGGATGTCCCTCCGGATTGCAAAACTCCCCGAATAGACCTCTCTATGACCTGATATTCAGTCTGCGCATTGCATTTGAAAATTGGAAATTTGCGTCATAATGAGGTGGAAAGCAGTTGTTGTCGCAGTGCCGTGAAAATAAATTTCAAAGTGAAATATGTGCTGTATAAAGTGTAAAGTGTATGTAGACGTTAACATCTTCTAAGACCTTGTTCAAGGTCATAGCGTGTGTAAGGAATATGACGGGGAAAGTGGAGAGAGGACTATTTTGAGAAAATAACATTTAACACGATTTGTTGGATGTATAGACTTTAGGGACCGTTCAAAAACATGCGCATCGCTTTTTCCAGCTATTTTTGGGCACACCGTGAGTAACACGTTTTCTATAGTAAGTGTATGTAAGTTTAGCATTAGCGCAACGCTCCAGGTGACCTCCTCCCTCTAAAGGCGTTAAGTATTTTTTGAACGGCCCCTTGCCAGTGTCTTTTTTGCTTCTGTAAATACTACCCAGCACGAACTACATGACTATGGCGTTATATCAAATATCATTCCTACTCTCTTGTCATATCAAAGGAAACACAATTAAAGTGGTTTCAAATCGGACTTGGTTTCTATAACTTCATTGATCTGCTTTTCCAACATTCTAGCTATAATGATACCATCTTGGGCTTGCAATCCGAAGGCATACTTCGATGAATCTTATTCCCTGCTTTAAACAACAATCCACTGCCTACTTGATGTGTTATTTTGAACACATGTACAAACATGTAGTAGAGCCTATCATCCAAAATAATGGTTAAGCTGCACTTCCTGAAACCTCTTGTTGACCATGCTTGTCAATGAGAGAACATCAGTATAATCTGCGAGAAATCAAGAGGACTCAGGTCATTACATGATACCCTGAGTAAAATCCACAGGGGGAATCTTGAGCCTATGCAGAAATTTAATGATTATATGGAAGTGTTTTGTCAGCATCAGGCAGTGGAGAGATGCGTAAAAGAGGTGACGGAGGAATCAAAGCAAGTTACATTTTAGTTGTGTTTTCCTCCTGAGCAGATCGGAGGGTAGGAATGATATTCGATTTGCACCTACCTCTACGTTAAGTATGCTAAATAGGACTAGCATAAGTAAATCAGATATTAGCGAAGAACTGCACAGTTTTGAAATGTAGCTAATTGTGTTAAATGTTATTTTCTCAAATTATTCTTTTTCCCGCTTCCCCCTGCCGCATTTCTTTAATACGCTGTGACCTTCACCAATATCTTAGAAGGTTACATATGCTGCAAGCAGCATATATTTGACTTTGAAATTTATTTGTACAGTTTATTTGTACATTCATTTGTACCTAAATTAAAATTTTTGAAGCGCAAGGGGAAGACTGTAGATACGGTTGTAGAGAGGACTAATAGGGCGTTTTGTGTCGAAAAGTACCACCACAATACATTCAGAGGAGTTCAACTCGCTATTTCGAAAAGGGTCAAATTCGCCCTGCCCCATTAATACATGACTGGGGCAAAGTGACTTTTTTTCTCATCGACGCGTTAAAGTTTAAAAAAGCAGCGTTAGTCATAAAGTATCGTATGTTTTTTATTAAAAATATCAATGAAAAAATTAGAGTTTATAAGCTCTTATTTTCGAAAAATACCTCGTAATGCAGATTTTCAGAAAATATAATCTTTTTGAAACTTGAAAGTTGATGAATTTCAAGGTACACTCGTACTATATGATTATAAAGATAAAAAAACAACATTTTTTACATTCTTTAGTTCAAAGATGTCATTATCGAAAGTCTAACAACGACAAAGTGACGCGAAAAACTAAGGTTATCATATTTTCACAAAAAATATTTTCCAAAATAATTTGTATACATAAACAAATAAACAAATTAAACCCTATTTCGTAGATACAGATATGCCAGAAGCCATACAGACTGGTATGATACTGGTTGACATTGAGAAAGTTTCTTTCTATTCTCAGCATCCCATTTCTTTTCTATCCAAACATGACCTGGTTAATGTCAATTTTTAATTTAACATCAATTTTACTCCTAGAAACGATGAATTAAAAAAAAATTATTTGGAGCAGTATGTCAATACTAAGATAACCTTGCTGACTGCATTTTTGACCTCGATGGCGATTCAAACCCGATTCAAGAATATTAAGAAACTTGTACAAATCAACATCCGTGAAGTCTATAATCATTAGAACTTAACTCAATTGATAAAAGAACAAAAATGGCCCAGCGTGCTTCTCCGAACTCGTCTTTTTGCGCTAACATTTTCTTAAATACCTTTAAAACCCTGTCATTTCTGGAACAAGTTCGTCTACCCTGGAAAATAAGATTAGATTATTCCCTGATCCGTGAAAAATGGCTGTTATCTCTATTCTAAATGCAATTGCTACACCACTAGAATGTATTGTTAACTACCAGTTAACATATTGCATGAATTCCAACAACCATGTTGAACACCTGCAGTCTCGCTTTCGTTTAGGACACAGAACTGCTTCGGCATCACTCAAAGTTGCCACTGATTTTAAACTAGCTTTGGATAGAGGGAAGTTATGGTGGTTGTTCTATTCGATTTCTTCAAGGAATTTAATCTAGTGGACGATCAATGCCTACTACTTAAGCTGGAATATTTTTAAATTTCCAACCATCATCAGACTGGGCCAGGGTCTGGCATGGCGTCCCTCAGGGTTCCATCCTAGCCCCTGTCTTATTCAATCTTTGTACTTCTGATTTTGGAGGTTAAATTAAATACTTTAACTAGCATCAATTTTCGGAAGGTTTTAAATAATGCATTTCGTGGCATATTTTCTGTCTGTATGGATTTCTTTAAAAGGTAGCAGAAGATATTCATTGTGTGTGTGGCTCAACAAATTTTGGACACTGGATTAGCTCCTAAATTTAGTAAAACAAAGGCAATCGTCATAGAGACTTCAACATGACCCTTTTATAAGATAATTTGGCGACCTACCTCTCTTACAGGTATTTAGGGACAAAAATTCCTTTTCCACCTCCACTCGAATATCCCTTGTCCACTCAGTCCTCGGCAAACTTGTTCATGCCTCAACTTGGGGATCTAAGTGTGTTTATTCCGCGGGGCCTATTTTATTTCAGCCTTATCCTCTGTTTCCAGCGAGCTTTCCCTTCCACCACAGACAACTGCGGTGCTCCTTGGAACACATCTATAATATACCTTGTAGAATCCGACCTAATATACTACTTTACAATTAATTATTATTTATTTAATCTCCGTCGTATTGTTTTTATACATCATTCCCTTCACAATTTGTTTCTTCTTTAATACAGCTTCTACGATTCTGCACTACCAGCTTTATATTTTATTTGATCTTGTTCAATTAGTTCTTTACAAATCTTCACTCATTCTACCATACATTTAACATCCATCGATCAGTCATTATCGTGTGACAAAGAAGAGCGTCGGATTCCAGAGGGGCGTCTTTGAAGGCGACACCATAAGCCCTTGTCTCTTTTGCGTCACACTTCTGCCACCACCTGTCGCACTGCGCAATTCTTCTGGGATCCTCTAAGGTCACACTAATAATTTCCAGAATATGCTCATTCATGTATTTTATATAGGTGACCTAAGATCTATGCTTCTAGTGCAAGACAGCTTCAGAGTATTTTACTCCAAAGTATCCTCGAGAGGTGCGCAAGGGAGCTTAGTATGGACTTTGGATTGGATAAGTGTGCCAAGATTCATCTGATGCTGGGCATTCAGAAGCACCATATTGCTCCATTTCTACATTGACACAATGTAATTAAATGTGACTATATTTGTAGTGAGATTTACCAGAATCATCATCAGCAGAAGTTCACGCTCAGTAACGACATTTTATTAAGCTTATAATCGATTGCGCAACTAGGAGGGAGGAAGTGATTAAGTGCGTAAGCGACAATCCTAGACTCCTAAATTATAAATAACAGCACTTACGACAGTCAGACACAACGACATGATTTTAAAGCTTTCCAAAAAATTTTTGATTGAAATCACAAAAATTGTTGGATATTCGTAATTTTTCATAGTATCTTACAGTGTATTCAGCAAAACATCATTGTGAAATTATTTTCTCAAAAAACCTTGTTTCTCACTGTGACCTCTAATAGCACGGAACGTTTTCCTGGCACATCTCGGGACTTGTAAAACGATAGGTACCTCAGAAGGAAGGGGATACCGACCTCTCTTCCTTTTCCCCTCCCAACTATTGACCTGTGGATGAGCCGGTATCCCCTTCCTACTGAGGTACCTATTGTTGTAAAATGGATATTTTTTTCCAACACTTTTTGTAGGATAGCAACTCTCAATAAATGTTGAAATATTCTTAAAGCATTATTTCGCGAAATATCGATCTAATTTTATTATCTTTAAGTGTACTTTAATCAAGTTGCAAAATTGCACATTTTAAGCCATAAACAAACTCCCTATCATTATTTTTGTCCAAGATAAGATTTTGCGAAAAACGGTCTGTAATTAGCAAACGATTCGATATTTCAAAACCTCGTTTTTTGACACGTTTTTACATCAGCTCTAGCGTAAACTTTGTTTTAGAATCAGAATCAAGAAGGTTAAACTTATAACGCAGATAAACACAGCGACTCAGAGGCCGAATAATGGCTTGTTTACATTCCCAGCACCTTCCGAGCAATTCCGTGTACAACCGAGACTGGAATCTGACGGGAGTACGAGTGTAGTTACAAGTTTAAGCTTCGTTGTTGTAAATTAATACTTCAATAAG
>JAAAKG020141172.1:0-11930 GCA_010014905.2 Druon quercuslanigerum | reverse complement strand
TTCGGTAATCTGAACCTTCGCAAAATTAGGCCTTCTGAAATTTGAAATTTCAGTAAAATGAACTTTCGGAAAAATGATTCTTCGCAAAAACTATTTTTGAATCATTCAACATTCGTTTAAATGGTTTTCGGTCAATTAATTATTCGGCAAATTAGTTTTCCTTAAAATAAATTTCGGTTACCTGATATTCGCTATTTTAATTTTCGATCACTTGAACCATCGGAAAAATGACTGGGTATCGTAACTTTCTAGAAGCTATTTTGTGTTAAACCACCCGGAATATTTGTGTGCGTATATAAAAAATTTGTAAATGAAATTATTTCTTTAATCTGGCTTTGATTAGGTTTTTTGAAGTTCCAAGTACGAATTGTAGAGTTGCAACTGTAAAAAACCTTATCTGTGGACGAATCGAGTCTATCTCATTGAAGATGTCACAGACCATTGACTAAAGGATCCGCAACATCTGGACACGAAGATAGTCGGTCTTTCAGAAACATTGGGATCAAGAGGCTTCCCGGAAGCATCTATCTTACGATGTGGTACTCCGAGGAAACAAGTGGGACCAAGAGCATTACAGTTCGGGCGAAATCTTACTATCAAGACGCGAATCTAGCTCATCGAGAGTTAAATTCAGTCCTCAAGGACTGGTGGTGCAACTGAAAGATATACACTCATAAGAAATGTTTCAAACCAGAAATAAATATATTTTGTAAGACTGTTTATTTGCTCAATATATTAAATAATAAAAGGGATCAAATATTTTGTCCTTGAGACAAAAAAAATTAATAATGAAAAGAGTCAATAATAAAAACGGACAAGGAAACAGAATTTAACTACACTAGAGAATAAAAATGTTTTTTTTTGTCTTACGCAATTTATAAATTAAAATTTAAAATTAATAGTAATAGAAAAGTTTGTATTTCAAAGTATCTATTCAGTCGAAAGGTAAGCAAGGAATATTAGCACTGGGTCCTTCACCACGATAACGCATACATCGCAGCTTATTCAGCAATTTCTGGTGAAACGCGGCCTTCCTCAACTTTAAAGTCCTGATCTGGCTCCCTGTGATTCCTGTCTATCGTCCGAATTCTTTCCGGATACTTTCCTGACAGAACTCGCATATGTGACCGGATAACTCGAAAAAGTGATCACGATCGAACTCGTAAGAAAGCATCTGCTCTGAACATGCGCAAAACAACTTCGTCTAAATTTGCTTTCTGTTTCATTCGCAGTAGCATCTGCACTATTTGGCTCGATATTTGTGATTTGATACGATTGGATGCAATTATCACTTTCGGTTGAACCTTATGGATTGAAAATTCATTTTTCTTATTTGAAAATGAACTGTTAGTTAAAATTAATCTTTTTTCATCAGAAATTCAACTCTTTTGAATGAACGTTCGTCCTTTTGGATTAAAATTTCATCTTTTTTGGTCAGAAAGACATTTTTCTTATTTAAAAATGAACTTTATTCTCAAAAATTGAACTGCCTTAGAAAAAAAGTACGTCCCTGGTTTTAAAATTCAGCTTTGCACGTTGAAATTTTTATTGTTTTGTAAAATAAGTCATCTTATTTCGTAGAAAATTCGTAATTTTGCATTAAAAATTCATCCTTGATGGTAGCAAACACGTCTTTCCTAATTAATAATGATATTCTTTGTCGAAAATTCATCGTTGCGAGTTAAAAATTATGCTATTTTGTTTTAAAAAATTAGATTTTTCTCCGAAAGTTATCTTGTTAAAAAAAATTGGTCCTTTTGCATTGAAAATTCATCTTTCTTATTTTAAAATTAATTTTTTTGTTGAAAATTTAACTGCCTTAGAAAAAGTGAGTCTTTTTAGATTTAAAGTTCAACTATTTGGATTTTAGTTAAGGACTAACCTTACAAGTTACAAATTTAACTATTTTGTTAAAATTCATCTTTTTCATTAAGAAATAAACTGTTTTCACTAGAATATTCGTCATTCTGGATACGAAATTTATATTTTTTGGTCAAAAAGTCATATTTATTATTTAAAAAAATAAACTTTTTTGTTCAAAATTTAACTGTCTGCGAAATTGATTGGTCTGTTTTTTCTTGAAAATTTTAATGTTTGGTTTTTGTTTAAAGTTTATTCTTTTTTGTCGGCAAATTCGAACATTTGTTTGAAAATTCATCTTTGAAAATTGAAATTTCAATTGTTTTGTTTAAAAAATCACTTTTTCGGTCGAAAATTCGTCCTTTTGCATTGAAAATTCATCTTTCTTATTTAAAAATTAATTTTTTTGTAGAAAATTTTACTGCCTTAGAAAAAGTGAGTCTTTTTAGCTTTAACGTTCAACTATTTAGATTTTAGTTGAGATATAACCTCTTTTTGTTCAAAAATTCGTGCATTTGGTGGAAAAATGATCTTTGTAAGTTACAAATTCAACTATTTTGTTTAAATTTATCTTTTTCGTTGAGAATTAAACTATTGTCAATAGACTATTCGTCATTCTGGATTAAAAATTCATATTTTTTAATCAAAAATTCATGTTTATTATTTAAAAAATAAAGATTTTTTTAAAAAATTAACTGTTTGCGAAAAAGATTAGTCTATTTTGGCTTAAAAACTTAAATGTTTGTTTTTGTTTAAAATTCATCTTTGAAAATTGAAAGTTCGATTGTTTTGGTAAAAAAATCACTTTTTCGGTCGAAAATTTGTTCTTTTGCAAGGAAAATTCTTTTTTTCTGGTAACAAAGACATTTTTCCTATTTGGTATTGAAAATTTTTGTTGAAAATTCATCTTTGCGATTTAAAAATCCGACTATTTTGTAAAAAGATTATGTTTTCGTCAAAAATTAAACCGTGATGAATAGAAAAATCGTCCTTTTGGATTGGGCATCAATTCTTTTTTTATCAAAAATCAATTCATAAATGAATTTGTTTGTTAAAAATTCAACAGGCTTTAAACATTTTTAGATAGTATTATTGTACTCTTAGAATTGATTCTGGGTTAAAAAGTCTCCTTTTTCTTGAAAAGGAACTAATTCAACTGCTTGATTTAAAATAAACTTTTTTGTGAAAAATTCATCCTTTTCTATAGTTTTTTTCTACGTTTTTTGTAGAAATTTCGTCTTTTTAACTTGATAGTTCATTTACTCTTGTATAAAATTCAACTATTTGCTTTAAAATCAACTTTTTAAAAAAATCATATTTTGGTGTTGAGAATTTAACTGAAATCTTTCTTGTTTAAAAATTCATCTATTTTTCTTAAAATTTATATTTTGATAGAAATATAATCTTTTTTTGTGGTTAAAAATGCAACTGTTTAGTAGTGAAAATCAGTATGTTATTTTGTTGCAGATTCATCTCGTTCAGGGGCGGATCCAGCCAGCTACCTAAGGGGGGGCGATCGTAGAAATATTATCTTGAAATTCTAAAAAAAAAAAAAGGAAATTTTTGGCGGTAATTGCTAAAATATTTGTAGGCTCAGGGGGGGCGATCGCCCACCCTCGCCCCTCGCTGGATCCGCCCCTGCAGGGGATTTCGATTTTACACCTCAGCAAATAATGGATGACGAAGAATATACAGAGTATCTAAACGTTGGAGTACAACCATTCACCATCCCATGTATAACTATTGAAAAATAAAAAATAAACATTATTAAATTGTGAATAATATCATTTCTTTCATCAGTCTTGATATGCTTCAAGCAACCCTCATATAGCTGAAAACTATCTTTTTGCGGCGACGGCGACGGCGGGTGACCACGACGGCGCACAGTGGGGTAAAAGTACACTTTTTAGTTCAAAATACGATTCCGCCTGAACGTGTGGACCACTTTGATTGATCTTTTTTTTTAAACCTGTCGAGCCTCGTTTTAATTTAGCTTTTAAATTTTGTTATAAATAAATAAATATGACGAAAAAAATTGTAATTTTTTCTTTTTGATGTCCCCGGCGCTTGTCAATAATAGAAAAATCATTGTAATCGCGGAACTTTCATACATTTCCATTATATAAAAAATTCCATCATGATTTAATATACAAAAAAAAATTATAACAAAATTATTCGTTGAAAATGTGTTTTCCATTCCTTGTCTTTAAACACTTTTGTGTTGGCCAACTGCGAGTACTGAATGAAAAACAACTTTTTTTCTGAAATTAAAAGGACTGTCTTTGAAAAAAAAGATTTTTTACGTTGACAAATGCCCAAATAATGCATTTTGAAATTAAATTTGTTTCATAAAAACATAAAATTAATCAACTAATTATGAATGTTACTGAAATGATCGTAAAGTTCCCAATTAAAAAGACTGACATTGAAAAAACGTGTTTTTCCATCGAAAAATGCTCAAATAATGCATTTGTTTATTAAATTTGTTTATAATATTAACATGAATAGTTTACGAGAAATGTTTTGCATTAAAATATTGCTTCCATTCAAAATTCTTGCAATATAACCTAAAAAAACGTTAAATTATTGAAAATGATAGAAAACACCTTTTGAACCAATAGTTTTTTTTATAACATTTTTTTGTTTATTGTATCATGATGGAATATCTTTATATAATGTAAATCTATGAAACGTCGGCGATTACAACAATTTTTCTATTATTAACGAGCACCGGGAACGTCAAATAGAAAAAAGTGACATTTTTTTCGTCATATTTATTTATTTATAAAAAAATTGAAAACTAAAGTGAAAATCAGGCTCGACGGCTTTCTTTGAAATTTTTTCAGCTTTAAAAAAACATTCAAACCGGTCCACAGGTTCAGCCGGAATCGTATTTGAAAAAATGTACTTTCTTCCCATTGTGCGACGTGCGAGAGGAACACTCTTTTTGAAGATTTTTTGGTAAGCGTGTGAAAGTAGCAGACATGTCGCGAGATAAGGTCATAATCAACGTGTTTTGTCAGGGATCTCAGCTCAAGACCCTAACAACGCGAGAAATTAGCTAATCAAGGTGTGATTTCGCCAAGGATGCGGTCAACAAGACATTTCTTTAAATGCAAACTATATATTCACATTTAAATATCCTCTAGATCGCGCTCAAATTAAACATTTTGCAGGCCAGATTTGTCCTAAAGATCCACGTTTTATACAAGAAGCCTATCACGGTGCCACATCTCAACCGCATAAATGTGTACTTTTGTGTCATTTAAATCCGGATCAACAGCAAGCAATACTAAAAACAACTGATGTAAACCTCATTAAATGTACATGTGATTGGGCCCTGAATATCCCATTGGGAAATGTTCCTCTGAAAGATTGTCAGAAACAAATGCTTATCGTTCAAAAATTGTATTTCTAACTCTATTGGGTCCAATCATTGGTGGTCTGCTTTTTAACTTGTTCAACCCAGGAAAAAAGAATCCATTGGTCGGTCATTTTCTCAAGCAGCTTCGAATCTGCCATATACTGCAGTGACCATTTCAAGCAAGGTCATATTGAATCGGTTTCCTTCTTTTTAAATGAGACCGACTTTTTTGAGGTTAAGCTGCTTGTATGTAGAGACGCTCTTAGTGTACACTTGTACTTTTACAATCTTAGTGTATATGGATACATACCCTGCGTAGAACCTTTAGTTTTTCTTAATTTCCTACTATTTCCTCTAGTCTAGAGCAAATATGGCGTCCTGTTGATTAATTCTGAGGTCCAATTTGAATTCAACTACTCAGAAAACATAAAGGTTCGTATCACCCTGCATAAGCAGGTCCCAGAATTCTCTTGATTTTAAGTTTTTCTCGTAGACTAGGGAAAAAATTTGACTCCTAAGGTAATTTATGAGGTTGGATTTGATTTCAGCGGTTCATACTATGATAAAGTTACAATCACCCCACAATAATACGACTATGCGAAACTAGAACTAGGAGTGGGGAAAACAACACTTCCTAGTCCTAATACCCAAAACCTGGGCACCGAGAACCCAGTCTTGAGCTCATTGCACATTTCCTCGGTCGTCGTTTTTGTCATTAACCGTTTCGCTTCCAACCCCTTAGTACTCACATCGACGGCCCATTTCCTCGGGACGATATCATCCTCAAAGTTCCGTATCACCTGCTTTCGGTGTCTTATCTTCATCGCGCGGATTCCGCCAGCCCCAGCGCTCGCCTACTCTCGGCTTCACCGCCCTGTTCGGGCCATCGAAACGATCTCGATTTCCAAACTAAGCTCTATAAGTTAGTGTATAAAACCTTTTATATTTATTTTGGAATCCGTTAATAACTTCACCTTGTATCTCGACGTTCCACCTCCTTCCCAATCCCTTAATTTGCGAGATCCCTCAAAAATTTAGCACCCTACTTGAAAAACCCACAATCCCTTTAAAATCCTCCGAAGTTGAGAACGGAAGTCGTTTAAAATAATAAAAATAGAAGATTAAAGTTAATTACGAATGTTTGTCATGGAAAGGAGAAAGTAGAAAAGAAAGCGGTGTCAGTCACATAAACTGGTGCGTGAAACAGCAGTTTGAGTGATGTGACTTAACGCCAAGCTTTCCCGACCTCAGTGGATACTGCCGTTACGTGATCAGGCCACGCGCATTCCCCCGTGGTAAAAACCGAGACGCTCGCTTGAATGAAAGTGCCGGTTTTCAATCAGACATAGGAACCCCTGAGATAGACCGTAAAGAATACAAAAAGCGAATGCATTCAAGATCGGGAAAAATAAAAACTATTCTGAAAATGGCAAATCCGGTAGAGAGTGTAAAAGATAGTAGGGAAAATAATGTAATTTTCGGAAATTATAATTGAAGAAAATAGCGCACAAGCAAATACGAGCAATTTTAGAAAACGAAAATATTGATATTCAATCGGCCTGAAACGAAAATAGAAGGGAAGAATTAGCAAAAAGTTTAAATTTAGAATCGATAACGGTCAGGAGATAATTGGAATGGGTGGCGGTACAGCTAGGTTAAGCGACAGGTGTAATCCACACAAACACTTACAGAATATACCCCAACCTCAAACAGACAAAACCGTACCCCATTTATATACGAAATTGGCATGCTGTCTCTCTATACCGAGAATACGTAAGGGAATTTGAGAATAGATAGTGAAAATAGTATCACTTAAGAAAATCATGAATTTGAAACGAGTAGAATAGATAGAGAAATTGAAAACAAGAGAAAAAAACTCGAAAGATTAGAAAGAGATAGACAAAAATTAGCATCAAGTCGGTTAGAACGAGAAGAAACACTTAGAAAGGAGAAAGAAATAATAGATAGAGAAAGAGCAGAGAAAGCAAGATTAGGTCGCGAAAGACTAGGAGTATAGATAGGAAGGCAAGAAAGAGAAAATGTGAAAATCAATAATCAAACTGTTGAAATCGATTCGTTTTTAAAAAGTAATAATGAATTTTGGTATGATGCAAAAGAATTAATTAATTTTTAAGAAAATAAAAGCTACAAAATGAAAATAAGAGAACTTTCGGAAGAAATTAAGAATTTAAATGATAAAATTAATAGAATTTTAAATACATCGCAAAATTTGTTCAATCGAAGTAATAAGTGACTAAATATACAAAGTACGATTCGATTTAAAAAGACAAATTTAGAATTTAACGAGCTAAGACACGCGTGAACAGGTGCAAGAAAAAGAATAACAAAAAATAGAAGCAGCGGTCAAGGAGACGCATACTCCTTACCGCAACCGGTGCAAAGGCTATAAATTATGAGAAAATCAAATTTGCCTCAATTCCAAACAGACTTGCAAGGTAGAATGGATAGAAGTAGAGACACCGGTAGAGAAAGGGAGGAGATAATATTAAATAACACGCATGAAATTCCAGCAACTCTGTTTCCTTTCGAAATAATTCAGACACCTTTTTAAATAATGTCAAACTGACCCATTCAATTTTGACAATAATACTGAAAATAATCCAAGTTGTTTTTTGAATAGTTTAATGAGGTTCAAAAGAGGGTACAAAATTAACAGGTAGATATTTTAGAAAATTTAGAAGCGGTTTTTGAAGAGGAAGCATTAAATTGGAACCAGGTTAATCGAGATAATTGGCCAAAATTGGACCAATTTAATGAAGATTTTATAGATGCATATTTAAACGAAAGACACTCAGAAATCGGAAAAAATAAAATAAAAATTTGTAACCATAAAAGAGAAATGCCTTTTTAATTTTTTTGGAATCAGACATTTTTGGACGTAAATGAGAAATAGAAATAGCAAAATCTAAAATTATAGGTCAACAATTAAGCATTTTAGAAAAACATGTTATAAAAAATGATAAAAATAAAAGAGATCAAGGAAATGATGAGAGTGAAAATCAATTTAAAAATGAGAATCAGAATAGAGATCAAAAATAACATTGTGAACAAACGAGATGTCAAAACCAACAAAACAGACAACAATTCCAACCACGGGTTTCAAGTGAAAATCCAAAATTTTTATAGTTCAAGATTTCAAAATAATAATTCAGGTTTTAAGAATACCAGCGTCAGAATAAATCGACATAGACACAAACGAATTGGAAGAAACAAAATTTCACCTTGTGATAGATTTTAAAGATCACAAATTCAAAGTGTTAGTTGATACTGGTGCAACTGAATCATACATAGGTGAAAAAATTATAAAAAGAATTAAAGAGTTAGACTTTAAATTAATAAACCGAAAAACAATACATTGATGGTAGCGAATGGACAGAAATTGAAAATTACAGGACAAGTTTTAATTTCATTTAAAGTAGGTCATACGGAAAAATACTTATTATTCAGGCTAGTACCAGATTTAAGATCGATAAGAATAATAGGAACCGATATGTTAGAAAGATTAGGTTTAAAAATGGATTATGAGAAAAAGATTTGATTGTTACCAGAATTACCAAATCTTAAGTATGCGATAGAAGCAAATATAATTAAAATGCAGGACCCGGTGATAAAAAATACCGAGGAAAATAAGAATAGGAAAAGCAAGGAAAGTAAATTAAAATTCGGAGCGTAAATTAGCCTGAGAAACAACATTCGAGAGAAAGAGACAGATTTGCTACCGCTCGAAGTCTCTTATCTCGTTCCGGAATACACCCCACCACAAGCCCTCTTTAAAGGTGATGCACTAGGCTCTATCTCACCAGTACCCCAGCGATCACAGAGTGTACAGAGGCATGGTGCCACACACACTAAACCCAGCAAGGCGAGCGACGCAACACTGGCATCAGCCAGCGTGGGCGTCAGTAGATTAGATAATGTAAAAAAAAATAAACATAGGAGTTAGAAAAACTAATTTGTATAATTTCAGGAATAATGCGGTAATAAACAATAATATTAAATACGTAAAAATATATATGAAGAAAAAGTCAGAATGTTGCGAGGAAATTTCTGAAGACATAGTAGAATGAAATGAAGCGCAACAAGTGCAATTAGAGAATTTGATTAAAAGAGAGACAACAGATCAGGGAACATAATTGAAACCAACCCATTTGACCCATAAAAAAGATACTATTATATCTCACCTAAAATGAGAGAATTTATTTATAAAGAAGAAGGTCGACTACTAGATGAAAAAATTATGGAACCTTCTAATAGTGATGGGTCGAATCCGATAGTCATGATGAAGAAACCTAACGGGAACTACAGATTTTGCTTGGATTTCAGGAAAGTAAATAATATAACTAAAAAAGATCTATACCCAATGTCTATAATTTTGGAAATATTAGATACATTAAGATCGGCAAAGTACATGTCTAAAATAGATCTTCGTTCAACATATCATCAGATAGCCGTAGACGAGGAATCTAAACAAATAGCAGCTTTTTAAGTCCCATACAAAGGAATGTATTAGTTCAAGATTATGCTATTTGGACTAATAAATGCTCCTGCTACATTTCAGCACCTGATGGACAATATAATAATACCAGAATTAAACCCATAAGTATTTTTTTACCTTGATAATAATAATAATAATAATCATAGTTTCAAAAAATTGTTGAGGAATATTTAAAATATTAGAAATTGTTTTAGATAAAATTTTAAATGCAGGTTCAACGAGAGGATTGGATAAATGAGAATTTCGTTGTTCCGAAAACAATATTTAGGATTTAAAATCAATGAAAGAGGTTTACAAGTAGATGAGGATAAAATTGAACAAATTTGTAAACAAATTTTCAAGCCCAAAAACGGTCAAACAGACAAAGCTATTAAAAAAGGAAGTAAAGTGGGAATGGACTGACAAACAGGAACAGGCATGTACGACTATTAAACACATACTAACAACAGAACCAATTGTAGCCTTTCCTGATTTTGGTAGTCCATGTCAACTTGAAACCGATGCTAGTGATATAGGATTAGGAGCTGTTTTAACACAAACGATAAACGGCGAAAATTATGTAATAGCTTTTGCAAGTAGAGGTCTGAATGGAGCAGAACGTAAATATTCTGCTTTAGAAAAATAACGTTTAGCAGTAGTCTGGGCGATAAGAAAGTTTAGGCCGTATCTAGAGGGATTTTCCGTTAAAGTAATTGCAGATCATGTTACCTTGAAGTGGCTTCATAATTTAAGAAATATAACCGGTAGATTAGCAAGATAGGCTTGAGAATTACTAGAGTAAAATTATAAAATTGTATATAGGAAAGGAGGTTTAAATAATATTCCAGATGAGTTATCAAGATCAAATGAAAATTAAATAAAAGTTTCAAGTATTTTAGCCACCGTAACAGAAACGAAAGAAAAAGATTTTAAAGAAGTTAAGGATAGTTGGTACCAAACTAAAATGATACTTGTTAAAAATGAGCCAGAAGAAAATCAAAATTGGATAATACACGATAATACACGTCTCTTGATTTGCGAAGGGTTCACGTTGGGCCTTGCCCCATCCCTGAATTGACCCGTAACTCGAAGTAGCTTCCGGTTTAAATTCTCGCAGATCTCTTAGCTCAAGCGCATTTGTCGGCGCATTGCCCCCGTATACTGGCCTTTCTATTCAACCGTAGGCGCAGCTATTCTGCGGCACGCAACTCTGTCCTCCTATTTGTCTCTATGCCTCCAATTAGTGCCTGTCTTGAACCTGCCCGGTCCTTGGGACGTATAAGTTTGTTGTGTCTTACGTAGGATCAAAACTAGCGTTCTAAACCGATCCTCTTTGTAGCTGGATAGTGATGGGTTGCCGATCCATCCTTGACCCTTCACGTTCCCATAGCATAAAATCGAGGTGGTCATTGGGCAAAAATTTACGCACGTTTGGCTCCGCATGGTTTCCTGGGTGCCGATAGCCTTCAGGTCCTGTGGTGTGGCCCCAGCCTTTCGTTTCAAAATGATTTGTTCTAGTATTCTGTAGAATATCTCGATTCCTGCTATACCAGTCGTCTTGCCGTTGTCAGCCTTTGATGAATTTGGTAATGAATATTGGCTGCGAAGTGGTTACTAAGGGGGCACATGTGAGGGACAAGCCGCTAGCCTATCCGGGGCTCTCTGACGTCACAATTGCTAGTTGATACTGTTAGAACACCGCGTTTACCCAAGAAACTGCAACTGTAAAGTGTGCGGAGAAGTCTGATTGATCTTTTACTGTAGTGACCCTCGTTTAGGCTCCAAAAGATCTTATATTTAAGTTCGCGAAAACTCTGTTCTCCTTCCACCCCTGGATATCATTGGTGCTCGTGGAGGTCGTTTGGAAAATAGTAAACGGTTGGTGAAATTCGATACGTTGACGCGTGCCCTTTTGCTGACGGGTTATCATTTTATCGTCTTCCGGGTACCACGGTATTGTCTGAACCCCTCCCCCCACCCACTCGCGTTTACTCTCAGTGCACGCGCTATTGCTGGCAAAGCGTCTTCTCATATGTCTGTGGCCTAATCCGTTGGCGTAATTCTTCCTCTTGTCACGTTCCGAGCAAATAGGCGAGGGTAGTATGGAAATTTGGTATGAGAGGGACCAGGGTGCTGAACAATAAATTTATTATAAAAACATAGAATGGGTAAATAGTTACATATATTAACTTACGTATACTTTCTCCTTAA
>JAAAKG020141171.1:0-11931 GCA_010014905.2 Druon quercuslanigerum | reverse complement strand
AATAGAAATAAACTGTCAGTACAGCGAATTTTTGAAAAAAAAAACATTTTTTACACAAATGGGATTTGTTTAAACAAATAAAAATTAATTAAACAAGTTTGTTAAATATTCCATTAGACAAATTGAAATAATTTAAAAACAAAAAAAAAACAAATTCAATTTGTTTAAACAATTAAAAATTAATAAACCAATGTTAATCAATACTTCACTAGACTAACAGTAATAATTTATATTTATATAATTATAATCATAATCATAAATAATATAATTATAATAATTTTTAACTAATAATTGATTTTTAGGGGGAAACGAATTTTCGAAAAAAAAAATATTTAAACCAATTCCATTTGCGTAATTAAATTTATGTCTCTTCATAGAAATAAACTACCAGTTCAACGAATTTTTGAAACAAAAATATTTTTTATACAAATGGGATTTATTTAAATAATTAAAAATTAATTAGCCAAGTTTGTTAAATATGTAACAATTGAAAAATAATCAATTAATGTTAATCAATATTCCACTAGATCAATGGTAATAATTTTTAAGGAAATAAAGGAATTTTGGGAAAAAATATTATTTAAACAAATTATATTTGTTTGAACAATCAAAAATTAATAAACCAATGTTAATTAATATTCCAATAGACTAATAGTAATAATTTTTAAAGGAAAAAACGAATTTTCAAAAAAAAAAAATTCAAACAAATTCCATTTTCTTAAATAATTAAAAATTAATAAACAAATATTAATCAATATTCCACTAGACTAATAGTAATAGTTTTTAGGGGAAAAACGAATTATCGAACAAAATATTTAAACAAATTCCATTTGTTAATATAAATTTACGTCACTTAATAGATTTAATAATAGTACACTTGCGGAGACATAGTACCTGTGACGGTTGAATTGTTTCAATTTAACTAATATAAATTAAATTTTGAAATAAAATCGTTAAAAAATTAAAACTTTTACATTTTTTCTTACATTTAAACTCAAAGGCTTTAAAAGCCCCTTCTTTTCCAAATTATAATACTGTCTATTTTGAAAATTTGTAAATTAACTACGTTTCTAGCTTCAATTTTATATATATGTCTCATACATGAAATTCTTCGTTGGATAATTGTCTACAGGTCCCCATACTTTCCCGTCACATTTTTTCAAACCCTGAAAAATTATTCTAAAAACTCAAAAAAGTGATTTTCATTTTTCGGATTTGGAATAAAATGGGGGAGGAGTTGGTCGCTGAACTCTAGCATGGGAAAAACTTTTGCCATACATTTTTGGACCACCCTAATCTACACTATGGTTTTTTTCCGATAAGCCATTAGCAGTCTAATTACTAGCGAAGCGCTCGGGTATGAAAGTACCCGCGGAGGATTCGGCGAGAGCAATTTCATTCGAATCCCGCGGTGGCTTTTAGAGTCGCGGCTGAGAGGCAAAGAGGGGTCAAATATGGGAGGAGTTCTTTCGAGTTCGTCGAGAGGAGACTGCAAGGAGCAACGGCGGTGGCCTGCTCACCTGAGGTGTTCAGGTGGCAGTCGCCCAGCTGAGTCGTTCAGCGAAGGGCTTACTTACAAGCATCGAGCTCACATCCGATCCGGCGATTTCTCCCATGTCTCGTGTCTCGTGTCTCGTGTCTCCCACTTGATCAGTTTCACGTCCAGCCAACCCCTAATTTAAAAAAGTTCCACTCATTTTTCGGGCTTATCTAGATCCTTATTTAACCTCTTCCAGAAGAAGACAATGTCCTGACCATCCGAGATGGTCATCTGATGTCAACATTTCACTAATCTCACATCAACATTGCATCAACATTGCATCAACATCACTTTTTAAATCTTCAGAATTGTCAATGAAAAAAAAGATTAGATTTGTTTCTAAATGTCTTTTAAACATTCGTATCTTTGAAGATTAGTTAAGATTTTTTTTTTCGCGGAAGGAACTTTAAAATCGGGTTGCAATAGAAAATGCAAAACACGTGCGTTGCGTTATTTACAAAATTGCAGCGGCTGATAATTCCGTAGTCTTTGGAAAGGGGAATAAAGTGTTCGCCGGCAAGGCGAAATCGATTGAATAGTAATTGAAGGTACATTGAGACGTCATTGGATTATTGACTTTGATACCATTACCAACATGTGATACTATAAAAACAGAGACTGTCAGTGCATCAAGTGTAAAGAATTTTGAGAGACTTTTGTGATTTGCCAAAACTGGTGGTGTTGTGACTAGAGAAAAATTGCAAATTATGATGGGGGAAGTGATTCGCGTTTCCGGAAGGGCGCCGGATGTGGGCGATTTTTTGAGGGAGGCTATGCTCTCTCAGAGATTCGCTGATGTCGCGCTCTGCTGTCCTGGAGGTCAAAGGTTCCTGGCTCATCGGCTGGTCCTTTCTGCTGCGAGTCCATATTTACAGGTGGGTAATTTTTTTTTTTTTTTGATTAAATAGTATCAACAGTTTTTAAGCTTTTTTTGATACAAGAGTTTTTAAATGATTCGAAAATTGGTATCAAATTAATGAAACAAACTGGTTCGAATCAGACAAGTATATACAAATTATTATCAGTTATTTTTAGAAATGTATTATATTTTGATTATTAATTTTTAATATTTTTAATAATATAATGATCTAAATACATTGGTTCTGAATCAACAACAAAAATAAGAAAAAAATAAAATAATAACAAGTTTATTTTCAATTCATGTTTACCAATAATTTTGCCTAGTCATAACAATTAAAAAATTAAAACATTCTTTGGAATTCTCGTAAATGTAAAGTACTTAACATTTAAATAAAATAATTTTTAATTCATCAATTCGTCAAAATTTTTTTTTACAAAACATATAGGTTCTTCCTTTTAAGGTAGTTGTCGTACCAAAAGTCAGATATCTGAAAAAATAGTTTATGATTTTAAGAATGAAAATATCATAACTGATGTAATTGAAAATAAAATATTATTTTTTATGAAAAATTTTTACAATTCAGACAAAAAAACATGTTTTTTGCATTTAAATTTTTACTGATAATCGCTTCTTATCAATCTTTGAGCAAAGATTCCATTTTAATAATTGACGGCTAATTTTAAAAATTGAAAACTTATTTTAAAAATTGACTTTGTAAAAAATGTTTTCCCAAAAAAAATAAACACTCATTTATTAAAATGGAATTATTTTTCAAAAAACGGTAACAGGCGACGGTAAGAAAAAAGCCAATTAAAAAAAACATGGCTAAACTTAATGTTTTTTTTATCAATTTTAATATTTTTTATAAAAAAAAATATTTTTATTTGAAATTACATCGGTTATAATATTATGATTCTTAAAATCATAGAAAAATTATTTTTTTAGATATCTGACTTTTGGCACAACTACCTTAAAGATCTTAAGGCTAAAATTAGGGTTTAGAAGCGGATTAATTTTTTGTGAAAAAGTTTAATGAATTTGTAAAATTTTCAAGGATCTTAATCATTTTAAAGAATTTTTATAAATTTTTTAAAGTTTTAATGATTTTAACAAATTAAAATTTTTTCAAAATTTTTAATTTAATAATAATATAGTTTAAAAATAAAAATAAAATTTAACAATAATATAATTTTAAGGGATTGTACTTAAAAGTTGATTTAAGGATTTATTCCAATTTCCACAATTTCAAAGGCTTTTTAGAGTTTTAAGATAAATGGATAGGATTGCAGAGAATTTCCTATAATTTATAAAGATTTTAAAAGTCTAGAAAAAAATCTACTAAGTGGAACTACTTTGTTAAAAATTAATTTTTTTCGTTCACAATTCTTCATTTTAGTTGAAAAATCTTTTTTTAAATCAAATTTCAAGTATTTTGTAAACATTTTTTTAAATAATTTTTTTTAACTGCGAATTTAGCTATTCCACGTTTGGTCAAAAATTCATCTTCTTCAGTTGAAAATTCAACTTTTTCGTTCAAAATTCATTTAATTGATTAAAAATGTATCTTTTCGTGAGAAAATGAATCTTTTTGGTTCAAAAATATTTTTTTTATCGAAAATTATTTTTTAACTAAAAAATTTAACTATATGATGTTTGATGTTAAAATTTCAACAATTGGTTTAAAAAATTATTTGATTGAAAATTCAACTTTCACATTAAAAATTAAAATATTTGGTTGATTTATTGAAAATTGGTGTTTTTATTGTAAATTTTTTAACTAAACATTTGACTACATTTTTTGTCGACAATTTTTTTTTGATAGTCATTTAATCTTTTTGGTAGAAAATTTCACTATTTTGCTGAAAATTTTTTTCATAAATATTTAATCTTTTTGGTGGAAAATTCTTTTATTTGTTTGAAAATTTAAGTGTTTTGCTGAAAATTTATTTTATTTGTTTAAAAACTTGTTTCTCTAACTAAAAAATAAAGTATTCAATTTTTGGTTGAAAATTGTTATTTTTTTGGTAGAAAATTATTATTAAAAATCATTTTTTTAAATGAAAATCCTAAATATTGGATTTTTCGTTGACATTTTTTTTGCTAGGTATTTAATAATCTCTTTGGTTCAAAATTCATCCGTTTCTTTGAACATTTAATTATTTCGTTAAAAATTAATTTTATTTGGTTAAAAATGGTTTATCTAACTTAAAATTAAACTCTTTTATTTTTTGCTAAAAATTTATGATTTTTAGTAGAAAAGTCATCTATTTGTTAATTTTTTTTTTCTTTTTTGGTAGCAATAGTTATTTCATTTTTTTAAAATATTTTATATTTAAAAATATTTAAAATATTTGGTTGACAATTCATATACTTTGTTAAAAATTATTCTTTTTTTGTGGAAAAATAATCATTCTGCTTTATATTTCATTTCATTGGTTGTTTCCGATGAAATTTTTTTCCCATAAAATTTTAATTTTTTTGGTTGAAAGTTCATTTTATTTGGTTAAAAACTTGTTTTTCTAACTTAAAATTAAAATTTTTTATTTTTCGTTGGAAATTTGTATTTTTCTGATAGTAATATAAATTTTTTCATTAAAAATTCAACTACTGGGTTAAAAATTAATTTTGTTGTTGAAGATGCAGAACTTTAGTTAAAATTTCATTCCTTTGGTTAAAAATTTAACGTTAATTAAGATTTCTTTCTTTTTTGTTGAAAATGAATTTTTTCAGTTAAAATTTTAGCTGTTTCATAGAAAATTAATTTTTCTAGTAAAAAATGCACTTCTTTGATTGAAAACTCCTCAAAAGTTCCTTCTTATCATTTAAAAACTCAACATTTTGGATGATAATTTTGTTCTGCATTGATTGAAAAATCTTTCTTTGTTAAAAATTTAACTCTCCTATTAAAAATTCGTTTTCTTGTTGTTTAACTTTACAATTATATTATTGAAAATTAAAATATTTTTGTGAAAATATCAACTATTCTAATTTTTCTTGAAACTCAATAATCTCATTATCAAAGATTTATCATTTCGGTTAAAAATTAATTACTTTTACTGAAAATGTTTTGTATTAGGACACTAAAAAAATGTCAAGGAATCTTAGAAGTTTTTTAAGATTTACGAATATTTAAAAGGATTTTTAACATTTTTTAGGACATTAAAAAATATTCCCAGGAAACCCCAAAAAATCATTTTCAGTCATAGAAAAAGAGAGTTTTCCACAAAATAACTAATTTTTCAATAAAAGAAATAAATTTTTAATTAAAATGAGGATACTTTGAATAACAAACAAAAAATTATTTGTAAGAAAAAAGTTCAAGTTTTGAAGAAGCAATTAAATTTGCCAACAATCGAATAGTTAAGTTTTTAATGTGAAAAAATTAATTTTTCATAAAGAAAATTTGTTATATCGAAAGTAATGAATTTTTAACTAAAATGATGGATAATTAACTGAAATAGTTGAATTTTCCAATAAGAAGATTAATTTCTACAAAAAAAAAAGAATGAAATAAATGGATTTACAGCTGAAAAAAATAAATTGTCAACCCAAAATTAAAAAGAATTTCCATCTAAAATGATGAAATATTTTATTTCAATAGTAACATTTTCCGTTAAACCAAAATAACTTTCAATAAAAAAATTAATTTTCAAAAAAAGTGTTACATTTTCAAACAAAGTGATGAATTTTTAAGTAAAATTATGAAGATTTAACTGGAATACTTGAATTTTAAACCAAAAAAATCTGCAGTTTATTATTTTTTTAAATAAATTTATTTTTTTGGATAATGTTAGAAAATTGCGTATTTGTCTGAAATAGTCAACTTTTTGCCCACCCTCCACTAGTTTAGTAATAATTATTAAAATTTAACAAACATAATTGTTTGTTGCTGGAAAGTTGCGGTTTTTCTGAATCGTTTAACTTTTTATCTAATTTTTATTCAGTACATTAATAATTAATAAAAGTTAGTAAAAAATATTCATTATCAACATTATTTCCAGAAAAAACTACATTTAATATGATCCATGTAAAAAAATTAAAAGAGTGTTCAAAATATTGGTTTTATTTCAGAAATTGAAAATTTCATAAAAAAACTGCAACTATATGGCATTAATATAGTTGGAGTTAATCATAAAAACAATAATTTGTTTAAACAATTATTTTTTTCTTAATTAAATTAATTATTAAGTGACTACAATTAGGAAGTAGACAAATAGTTACGAATTTCAGAAAAAACGCTACTTTCTACCATTAGACAAAGAGATTACTAATAATAATAAATTGTTTAAAAAATTATTATTGTTAAATTTAATTAATTATTACTTCAATTTAATTAAAAAGTGAACTAAAACTTAAAAATTTCAGAAAAAAATGCAATTTCTAGCAGTATTTAACAAAAATATTATTAACAATAATAATAAATTATTAGAAAACTTGTGTTTGCTAACATTAATTATTAGCTCATTTTAATTGTGAAACGGACAAAAAGTTCAATATTTTTGAAAAAACTGTGACTTTTTATTTCTATTCTGAGACAAAAATGTTAAAAACAATGATAAATTGTGTAAAAAATGTATATAAACATATAATTATCAGTGTAGCGTAGTATTTTATATATTATAGACAATTTGAATTTTAAAAAAAACAAAAAATCACAATTATCGCAAAATAATTTCAAACCCCATTTTCCATTTATGGGGTTTTCTTGGGATCCAATAAAAGAGACTTATGGGGCGATATTTAAAAACCGAAATATTTTATTTGTACTCTACAGCTTATTATAAAAATAAATATTTAGTTTCAACTCGATTCAAATAATGTTGACAATTTCGAATAAAACGTTTAAACAAATTCTATTTATTTAAACAATTAAAAAATAATGAATTAATGTTAATAAATATTCAACTAGAACAATAGTAATAATTTTGAAGGAAGAAAAACGAATTTTCAGAAATAAATTATTTAAACAAATTTCATTGTTTTAAATTTTTTAAATTAATAACGTCTTGTTAATCAATAATCCACTAGACTAATAGTAATAATTTTTAGGGGAAAAACGAATTTACGACAAAATTTTTTAACAAGTTCGATTTGTTTAATTAAATTTATGTCAGTTAATAGAAATAAACTGCCAGTTCAACGAATGTTTGAAAAAAAATATTTTTGACACAAATGGAATTTGTTTAAATAATTAAAATCAATTGATAAAGTTTGTTAAATATTCCACTAGAATAAATAGTAATAATTTGTATTAAAAAAAAACTTCAAAAACATAAAAATAACAAATTTCATTTGTTTAAACAATTGAAAAATAATGAATTAATGTTAATAAATATTCCACTAGAGTAATAGTAATAATTTTGATGGGGAAAAATTTTGGGAAAAAATATTATTTAAACAAATTCCATTTCTTTAAACAATTTTAAAACAATGAAAGAATGTTAATAAATATTCCACTAGACAAATAGTAATAATTTTTAAAGGAAAAACGAATTGTCGAAAAAAAAATTATTTAAGCAAATTCCATTTGTTCAAATAAAAGAAATTAATTAACCTATGGTTGTCAATATTCCACTAAGCTAACAGTAATAACTTTTAAGGAAAAAAAACGAATTTTCGAAAAAAAATATTTAAAGAAATGGAATTTGTTTAAATAAATTTATGTCCCTTAATAGAAAAAAGCTGCCAGTTCAACGAATTTTTGAAAAAAAAAAACATTTTTTACACAAATGGGAATTGCTCAAATAATTAAAAATAAATTAAACAATTTTGTGAAATATTCCACTAGACTAATAGCAACAATTTTAATTTAAACTACTTAAAAAGCATAAACACAACAAATTCTATTTTTTTAAACAATTGGAAATTAATGAATTGTTGTTAATAAATATTAAACTAAACCAATAGTAATAATTTTTAAGGAAATAAGCGAATTTTGGAGAAAAAAATATTTAAACAAATTCCATTTGTTTAAATGATAAAAATTAATTAACAAATGGTTATAAATATTCCACTAAACTAATATTAATAATTTTTTAAGGAAAAAACGAATTTTGGAAAAAAAATATTTAAAAAAATGGAATTTGTTTCAATAAATTTATGTCACTTAATAGAGAAAAGCTGCCAGCTCAACGAATTTTTGAAAGAAAAACATTTTTTACACAAATGGGAATTGCTCAAATAATTAAAAATTAATTAACCAATTTTGTGAAATATTCCACTAGACTAATAGCAACAATTTTAATTTAAACAACTTAAAAAGCATAAACACAACAAATTCCATTTTTTTAATCACTTGAAAAAATTATTGGTAATAAATATTAAAATAGACCAATAGTAATAATTTTTAAGGAAATAAACGAATTTTGGAGAAAAAAATATTTAAACAAATTCAATTTGTTTCGATAATAAAAATTAATTAACAAGTGGTTATAAATATTTCACTAGACAATCAGTAAGAATTCTTAAGGAAAAAAACGAATTTTCGAAAAAAATATATTTAAGGAAATGGAATTTGTTTAAATAAATTTATGTCACTTAATAGAGGAAAGCTGCCAGTTCAACGAATTTTTGAAGAAAAAAAAAACATTTTTTCACAAATGGGAACTGCTCGAATAATTTAAAATTAATTAACCAATTTTGTGAAATATTCCACTAGACTAATAGCAACAATTTTAATTTAAACAACTTAAAAAACATAAACACAACAAATTCCATTTTTTAAACAATTGGAAATTAATGAATTGTTGTTAATAAATATTAAACTAGACCAATAGTAATAATTTTTAAGGATATAAGCGAATTTTGGAGAAAAAAATATTTAAACAAATTCCATTTGTTTAAATAATAAAAATTAAGAAAAAAATGCTTATAAATATTACACTAAACTAATAGTAATAATTTTTAAGGAAAAAACGAATTTTGGAAAAAAAATATTTAAAGAAATGGAATTTGTTTCAATAAATTTATGTCACTCAATAGAAAAAAGCTGCCAGTCCAACAAATTTTTGAAAAAAAATATTTTTTATACAAATAGGATTTGTTTAAACAATTCAAAAATAATAAATTAATGTTAATAAATATTCAGCTAGGGCAGTAGTATTAATTTTTAATGAAAAAAAGAATATATTATATTCCACTAGACTAATAGTAATAATTTTTAGGAGAAAAACGAATTTTCGAAAAAAAATTTTTTAACAAATTCAATTTGTTTAAATAAATGTATGTCATTTAATAGTAATATAAGGCTAGTTGAACGAATTAAAGTTAGTCATAAAAAATAATAATTTGTTTAAACAATTATTTTCTCTTAATGAAATTAATTATTAAATCACTACAAATTAAGAAGTAGACAAATAGTTACAAATTTCAGAAAAAACGCTTCTTTATACCATTGAGCAAAGAGATTATTAATAATAATAAATATTTTAAACAATTATTTTTTCTAAATTTAATTAAGTTATAAAATATATAAAATAAGTTAAAAATTTCAGAAAAAAATGTAATTTCTAGCAGTATTTAACAAAACCATTATTTTTCCAAAACCCATTTTCCACTTATGGGGTTTTCTTGGGATCCAATAAAAGAGACTTATGGGGCGATATTAAAAAAAACGAAATATTTTATTCGTATTCTACAGATTATTATAAAAATAAATATGGAGTTTCAACTCGATTCAGATAATATTGACGATTTCAAATAAAACGTACAAAATGTTTTTTATGGGAAATACGTGTTAAAATTCATGGGGTTTGCCCCACCTTTGAATGTCATATAAAAAAGGATTTATTTTTGTGTTGAGTCGAACAAATTTTTGGTTGATATACATAAAGATTAGAGAAAGAAAATTTTCCACTGCATTTTTGGACCACCATAGTAGACACCCGACATCAATATGGTGTTGTGTGAAAGAAGCATGTTATAATGAATGACTTTTTTACGAGGATTTCTAACAGTAAATGAATGGGATTCAGTTAACACCTTCAGAATAGAACTTCGCTGCGACCCGCAAATAAGCTTATTGTGTATTCAAACGTTTTTTTTTATGTTTAGTGTTTCTATTTTCGATTTTATTGAGATTGCTTTTCATTGACGCAGTTTAGCAAGTTTATTATTGAAGAGAAAAAACGGTTTGAATGCTTTTTAAAAATAGCAACTTGGTTCAAACTTTTTCTTCGATAAAAAAAAAGAATAGCGCGCCACGTGCGCCTATTACACTTTTGTAAATTTAAATTATAGAAATTAGAGAATTTTTTATTTTGAAATATAAAATTTGCATAATTTTTTCAATGGAAATTTTCAAAACTAAAATTTTTTATGGTGTTTTAATGAACATTTTTAAATTTGGGTGATTTGGAATATCATTGATCAGGCTTTGAATTCTAAATCTTCTAAACTTAATTGTAAATAAGCGTAAATAACAATTATTTTTGAAGTTTGAAAATAAAAAGGGAAGAGTTTTCAAATTGGAATCTTCCAAACTTAAGAATTTTCGAATAATAATCATAAAACAGGGAATTTTTAATTGTAATTGTTAATTTAATAAAATTATTCTTCACAATTATAAATATTGATGATTAACAGTTCTCGATTTTCGAAAGATATGATTGAAATTTTTTAAATTTTTAATATGCATTCTCAAATATTATATTAATGATATTAATTATAATAATTAATTGATTAATTATTATTAATGATATTAGTATTCTTAAATATTTTTATTCCTAAATATGGCATAATCTTAAATTGGATATTGACCAAATTAAGAACTATTTAATTTCTAAAATTTCAAAAGTTCAATTCTAAATATTCCAAACTGAAGAAATCTCAGATCATCTAATGAAAGTTATTTTTCAATTGTAAATTTCCAAAATTAGAAATTCTTCTTATGAAAATGTGACAATCGAAAGAAAATTTTTCAGTTCAAAATCTTCCAAACTACAGAATTTTCGTATGTAAATCATCAAAGTTACAGCATGTTAAATTTAAAAATTTTAAACCCGCATAATCTTAAATTGTAAATTGAGCAAGTTGATAATTATTTAATTTTTCAAATGTTTAAATAATAATTCTTAAAACTGTATGATTCTATAAATCAAAATACAAAAGTTTAATTTTAAATATTCCAAACTGAAGAAATCTTAGATCATCTAACAAAAGTTACAGCATGTTAAATTATAAAACTTAAAACTCGCATAATTTTTAATTATAAATTTCCCTAATTAAAAATTTTTTAATTTCAATGATGCATAAATAACAATTCTGAAAATTCGACAATAAATGTCAAGTTTTCAGTTAAACATCTTTCAAACTGCAGAATTTTCGGATCTCTATCATCAAAGTTACAGCATGTTAAATTTAAAAATATAAAACCCGTTTAGTCTTGAATTGTAAATTTACCAAATTAAGAACTTTTAATTTCTAACATGTATAAATAATAATTCTTAAATTTTTATGATTCTAAATATCAAAATACAAAAGTTCAATTTTAAATATTCCAAACTGAAGAAATCTCAGATCATCTAATAAA
>JAAAKG020141169.1:0-11931 GCA_010014905.2 Druon quercuslanigerum | reverse complement strand
TAGTCATGTATTTGATGAAAAATTTTGAATAAAATCAAGGAATAAGTTAACATATATGTGTCATAAATGAATTTAGTCATATCTATATATGAGCTGGAAACTCCCATTTCTCTTCATAAATGCATATACATGATGTATGTTTATGTAAAATCATATATGGCCAATTTACATATATGAAACGTCCATACTTTTTCATATGCAATCATAAATAATTTTTTTCACTCGGGTCGCTTTTTAATATTACTAATAGTAATAGTAACTTCTACGTTGCATGGATTCATTGAATACATTGCTTCAGATTATAATACAGTGAAACTTTGGTAAATGATAAAAATTAATACAAAAGTTCTACTGAAAATTCATAAAATTCTAGGTCCAGCGGTTACACTGATGATAACGATAATGATGAGTGAGCCAATTTTGAATTGATATGCACCTACTTTGAAGTCTAAATCTAAACGTGTATAAAAAATTGAATTTAATGGGTGAATGATCCTGAGGGCATGTGGCAATTCTGATGACATCTGTCCTTCGTGGAATGCGCGCTCAAATAAAGGGAAATTAGCGTAAAAATTATTCGTCACACTGGGACAAATCCAGCGCTTCGGGCTCATATCTCATATCCCTTCCCTCTCGAAGGAGTCGGCGGACTCGCTCGTCAAGGGTGCCTCATTGTCCATTGTCGCCGGATAAACGGGGAATAAAGACTCCAGTCGATCCCTCGGGATCTTCCAGAATCGAGCTCGACATCTACCTGTGTATATATGTATACGCACTTTTAGGTGGTCCATAACTCGATATAACATAAATACGAGCGGTGGACCGACGCGACCGGTGCCGGTGATCTCTCTCGTCACGCGAAAGCAACCGTGAGGAGCCGTAAAGCGGTACTAATTTCTTGTTGGTCGAGAAAAAAGGATCCTGAATACGAGACCCGATCATACGTATTCTCGCAGGGTTTGTCACCGCGAATCCAGATAAAGAACCTAAGCCAAGCGAACCACCTGGCTCTTGCGTTGATCCCAAAAGTTGCTTAGATCACCGAATCGGTCCTATTTTTATCCTAAATTTAGAGAATTCGGTACACTTTTTTATATTGAAAAGATTAGAAGATTTTATTGATTTCGTTGAATTGCTTAGAAGCATCTGAGTCACGAAAATTCAGAATGAAATATGTTTTTCCATAACTAGGGTGGCCACTCGAAATTAGAACAATAACAAAATAAAAATGCGATTTTTTTAGTCAAAAATTAATTTTTTTCTGGTAACACATTCATATTTAACAGTACACGTTAACATTTATTTTAATTCATAACGTTCATTCAGGCTGTCAAACCCTTCTCGGAAAACCTGGAATTGTCAGAGAATTTATATCTATATGAAAAAACCTGGATATGTTACAGATTTTTTTTAAGATATAAAGATTTTGGAAATCAAAATCAACCACTCTTCTACCGACAATGTATAAAAATTTATTTTTTGAAACTTAGGGGATAAATTATCATTTAAATTGTGAACAAAATACTTGTTTAGATGTAGTTAAATATGTGCTGGTATTAAGGAATAATTTCTACATCTAATTAAAAAAGTACATCTAAAGAAATATTTTTTTCACCATTTATATGATAAATAATTTATTCTCTGTGTTTCAAAAAACTAAATTTAAATTCCAAACAAAATTTCTGCGATTAGAAATTAAAAACTTAGTAAAAAATATTAAAATTTTTTGGTTTTCTCTGAAAAAACTAATCTAATGAAGGTATTTTTTTTCTTATTTATACATATATAAATTAGTAATATTTAAATTATTATTATATCATAGATTTTATTAATTTTATTCAGATAATTTGAAAAAGGTAAGCAGTGATGTCGAAACGTCGTGGAAAGTATATGATTGAAAATAAATGGAGTTATAATGGACAGTTCTGTTTTGTTTTTAATTTGATGTGACCGTAGGACATAAATAAAAAATTCTACAACATTTTTTTTAAGTCGTGGAATTTTTTCGTGAGCGTAGGTAATTTTTAAGAAATTGCAATACTTTGGTTAAAACTTTATTCTTTCTGGTTCAATTTCACTATTTTTTATTGCAAGTTTATATTTAAATATTGGTGAAAAATAAGCTATTTTGTTGAAATTTCGTTTTTACTTGGCTGAAAATTAGTTGATTTATCGAAAATTTAACTATTCCAGTTGCAACTTTAATTATTTTGTTTACAATTTATTTATTTATCTTCTTGTTATTAAAAATGCATTTTTTACTGAAAATATAACTATTTAATATTTTGTTCAAAAATTATCTTTAGTTGAAAATTTGGACTTTTTTGGTAGAAATCAATCTTCTGAGCTGAAAATAATTCTTTTTATTGCAAATTTAATTATTCTAGTTAAATACTTATTATTTTAATTAAAAATTTGCCATTTTGGTTAAAAATAACTGCTATAAATAAAAATTTTACTATTCAATTTTTGTTTGACAATTTATCTTTTTCATTAAAATTGATGTATTTTCTATAATATTCATCTTCGTTGGTAAAAACAATTCTTCTATTTCATTTTTAGTCGAAAATTGATTTTTTTGTTTTAAAATTAAATAATTTGTTGAAAATTAGTCTTTTTATTTAATAATGCAAATATTTCATTGGACATTCACGTATTTTTATTTTAATAATTATTTTAATAAAAATAAAAGTTAAAAAAAAGTTAAAAACAAAGATTAAAAATAAAACTGCTTGGTTCAAAATTGAAATTTTTTCTCAAAAATTCATCTTCTTCTTTAAAATTAATTTATTCGAGACAAAGATTGATCATTTTGGTTGAAAATTCATTATTTTGGTAGAAAATTAAACTGTCTAGTTAAAAATGTGTCTTCTTAAATTAAAAATTAAACTTTTTTGTTAAAAATCCATATATTTAATTTAAAAATCATCTTTCTTGCTAGAAAAGTAATTTTCCTGTTTAAAAATTAATCGCCTTGTCTAAAAATATATTTTTTTGCTTAAAAATTCAAGTATTCCAATGAACTATTGATCATTTTAGTAATACATTTTTTTTGTAAAAAATAAAAATATTTGGTTCAAAGTTAAATAAAATTTTCTTAAAAAATAAATATGTTTTTTTTGTGGAGTAATAATTTTTTTAACTCAAAAGCTAAATATTCCATTTAAATTTAAAAAGTAATATTTTTTTTATTTAAAATTCAGTTACTTGTTAGAAAATTAATCTTTTTCAGTTGAAAATTTAAGGTTCTGATTAGGGATTAATGTATTTATTTTTTTAAATCGTCTTTTTGGTAGCAAATTAATCCTTTTGCTTAAAAAATAATATATCTTTTCAAAAATCCAAATTTCTACATGAACAGTTAGGAATTTAAAGCATTTAAAATTAATTTTTAATATAGTGCTTTCCTTATTTTACCTGAAAATGCACTAAATATTAAGTATAAGTAGAGAAAATAAAAATGTTTCAAACTTTGGTGCAAATTATTAATTTTTGTTTAGGATATGTTAAATAAAATTTAAACTATGATTGTTTATACCATTATTAACTGCATGATTTTTAAATTATTTTTTTTAATAAAATCAATTCAAATACAAATTTAGAGAATTTAGAGAATAGAGAATTTAAAGAACAGAGAAAAATGGTTAAAAATTAGATTTTTAAAGAAAAATTAAACCATTCTACTTTTCATTTATTGTTTATCTTTTTTTGATAAAAATTTAACTATTTCACTTGAAGATTCCTCCTTTTAATTGAAAATGGATTAGTTTGGTTGAAATTCAATTTTTTCAAAATGAAAATTTAACCTTCTTACTTTGAGTTAAAAATGAACCTTTTTTAATTCAAAATTTAACAATTTAAAGTGAATTTTTCTTTTAAGTTAAAAAATTAATCTTCGTTTAAAAATGTAACTATTTCAGTAGAAAATTTAACTACTTTTCTGGAAATTCGATTTCATTTTTTTTTTTAAGAAATCAATTTTTAACTGGAAATTCAACTATTCTACTTTTAATCAATCAAAAGTAGAAAGTTGAATAGTTTATCTTTTTCTATGAAAATTCAACTATTTGGTTGAATGTTGATCTTTTTTATTAAAAAATTAAGTTCTTTTTTCGAAAATTCACGTAATTTTTTGGGAAATTGATCTTTTATTTGTAAAAAAATTATTCTTATTAGTTAATAATTTAACTTTTCTACTTTGAGTGGAAAATGGCCATGTTCTAGTTCAAAATTTAACAAATTGGATGTAAATTTTTCTTTTTTAATTAAAAATTCATTGATTTTGTTGAAGATTCGCGTATTTTGTTAAAAAAAATGTTTTTTGGTAGAAAGTCGACTTTTTTTACAAAATTATTCTTCTTAGTTCGAAACTCAAGTATTCCTGTTAAAAATAATTATGATTTGAGTTGAAAATTCATGTTTAAGGCTAGAAATAATTTTTTTTGGTTATAAAATAAACTCTTGTTGAAAATTAATTTTTTTAATAAAGATGCATCATTTTATTTGAAAATCCCTTTCTTTTGATGAAATGAGAGTTATTTATTCTATTTAGACGTTATTCTATTTAAAAGATGAAAATTAAATGCTGTTTTAAAACTATAATAATTTCTTTTGTTACAAAAAGATACATTTTTGTCGATTTTATCCATCATTTTGACCAGCGCATAACATTTTCAAAACGAATGAATTTTTAAATACAAAAATTAATGATGTTTTAGCTGATGAATATTTAAATTAAATTTTTAACCAAAAGAGGAGTTTTTAAACAATAAGATAATTTTTAAACCAAAAATGCATTTTGTTAACAAAATACATGAATTTGTAACGAAATACTTAAATTTGTAATTAAATAAGACAAATATACAATCAAATAGTTGAATTTTGAACTAAAGAAAAAAATAATATTTTTTAACAGAAAATGGAATAGTTACATTTTAGTTTAAAAAATCAATTTCTAACCTAACTGGTAAATTTGTAAATAAAATTATAAAACTTCAACTAGAATATTTAAATTTTAAACTAAAAAGATGAGTTTTCAACTTAAACAATAAAAACTCAACTGAAATAGTTGGAATTTTAACAAAAGAAAAATTGTTTTTACTCAAAAAATTAACTTGTCAACCAAAACTGAGACAATTAAGTTTTAAGTCAAAAAGATCAAATTTGAATAAAAAAAGACCTACTTCCAACTAAAAAAGATATTTTTTTCAAACCAAAATTGGTTAAATAAATTTTTAGTGAAAAATTAATTTTCAGCCAAAAATATGAATTTTATCTAAAATTATCGAATATTTAACTGAAATAATAGTTACATTTTCAGTTTTAAAAAAATATGTAATTTTCAACTAAAAGCGAAAACAAATGTCAACAAAATAGTTACATTTTTGGCAAACAATTCATTTTCATCCAAAGAAAAAAAGCAAATTTTCAAGATCCTTCTTGAACCAAAAAAATGAATATTTAATTAAAATTATAAATCTTAAACCAAAAAAAAAACTATATCATTAAATTTAAAAAAATACGATTTTTCAGCAAAGTACATTCATTTTTAACCAATTGCTTAAATTTTTAATTAAAGAAGACAAATATTCAGTCTTATAGTTCATTTTTGAACTAAACACAAAAAAGAATGTTTACGAGAAAATGGAATAGTAATATTTTTGAATTGACGCACTAATATAATAGTTAAATTTTTAGGTACAATAATAAATTTTTAACAAGAACTTCTTAGAAAAAAATGAATAACGCAGTTCAACTTTGATTATTTTTACCAAAATAATGGAATTTTCAACAAACAAGGTAATTTTTAATCAAAATGTAAAGCATCAACTAAATATATTTTATTTATAAACAAATAGGAAAATTTCTGAATAAATTATTGAATTTTTAAGACAAACAGCCAAATTTTCTACCGAAAATTTGAATTTTCATGCCCGAAATATGATTACTTCTACAACATATTTAAATTATCAATTTGAAAATGATAATTTTTAGTTAAAAATGTTTAAAATTGAATTTTTGATAATTTATGGTAGATTACCATGTTTAGCTGTAAAATTTTCATAAATTTTCGTGAATTTATAGACATTTTGAAATTGAATTTTGGGGAATTTATCTTAATTTACCATAATATACCAAAAAAATTCAGAAATTTCTGGAAATGTATAAAAATGTTTAAAATTGAATTTTCGATAATTTATGGCAAGTTACCTTAGTTACCTATAAAATTACCATAAGTGACCGAAAATTTTAATAAATTTCCGTAAATATATGGATATTTTTAAATTGCATTTTGGGGAATATATCTTAATTTACCATAAATTACCGGTAGTGTTACCATAAATTACAAAAGGTCATTAATGTCCGGAAATTTTATTTAAATTAAAAATTTATTTGTTCGAATTTTGGGTAATCTATGGTAAGTTCCCATATTTACCTGGAAAATTCCAATAAATGCCCGAAAATTTCCATAAATGTCGGTAATTTCATAGACATTTTTAGATTGAATTTCAGGGAATTTTTCTTCAGTTACAATACATTACCTGTAATATTATCATAAATTACCAAGAAATAAAATAAATTTCCGGTAATTGAATAAAATATGTTTAATCGAATTTTTGAAAATTTATGTTAGGTTACCATGTTTGCCTCTAAAACTACCATAAAAGACCAAAAATTTACATAAATTTCCCCAAAATTTATAGATATTTTAAAATTAAATTTTGGGTAATTGATATTAAGTTACCATAAATTACATGTAATATTACCATAAATCAATAATAAATGTCATAAATTTCCGTTAATTGATTAAAATTTATTTACTATAAAAGAAAAATTATTTCTTTATTGATGATAATATGTTTATTATTTTGCTAAGATGGCTTTCCATTCTTGTAAAAGTTAATTTTACTTTTAAAAAACTTTACAAACAAATTAGGAACAATCGTTGCTCAAAACAATTTTAGTGGTAACTGATGTAATTTGATGTTTTCGTCAAATTTTGATTTTATAATCACCTAAATCGCTAACAAGAATATTTGCTTAATTATATTTTTAACCGTACCTGAAAAAAAAATAATTTTTGTAAGCAGTTGAATATAATAAATACAAACATCTGACATCTTTGCGAAGAAAAAAAATGAGGTTTAGCAATTATAATATTAAAATTTGAGTTTTTCCCAGATCCGAATTTTCCTTTGTTACCTGGCCTGATACAGAAAACTTTAAAAATGATAAATGATTAATTATATTTGTTAAAATGGTACAATTATTATTTTTTTAAATTAAAAAATCTCTTTTTTTACTTGATAGTAAATTTAGAATGTTAGTGATAAAAGTTCGTTAAAAATGCTCAATATCATTTTTATAAATAATTTTTATAATTAAAAAGATAATTATGTTTATTACTGCAAAAGCTACCAAAGAGTATTAAACTTGTTATATGATAGAAAGTTAGCAATTTTTCATTTGTTTAGAAAAATTTTTTTTGTAGCGATAACAACTTATAATTTTTTATTATCTTTCTCGTCTAATTAAAAACTGTATACTAATAAAAATTGACATTTTTAATTGAAAATTATTATTTTTAAATTGATAATTTAACTATTTTGCAAAAGTAATCATATTTTTAACCCCGAAATATGATTGGTTTTTAATTTGAAAAAAAATAATTGCACCATTTTAACCAATATAATTAAATATTTATCATTTTCAAAGTTGTCTGTATAAGGCCAGGTAACAAAGGAAGATACAAATCTGGGAAAAATTAAAATTTTAGTATTATTAGTGCTAAAACTCTTTTTTCTGCAAAGATGTCAGATCTTTGTATTTATTATATTCAACTGCTTACAAAAATTATGATTTCTTCAGGTACAGTAAAAAATATAATTAAGCAAATATTCTTGTTAGCAATGTAGGTGATTAAAAAATCAAAATTTGACGAAAGCATCAAATTAAATCACTTGCCACTAAAATTGTTTTGAGCAACGATTGTTCCGAATTTGTTTGGAAAGTTTTTTTTAGTGAAATTCACTTTTATTACAATGGAAAACCATTTTAGCAAAATGAGAAACATTTCGTCATCAATAAAGAAATAATTTTTCATGCTATATAAATTTTTTCTAGTCACTATGGAACATAATTTTTACGTCTTAATATTTTTCTTTCTTAACATTAAATTGTCTTCAATTTCGATAAAAGTTTCTTTCATCTCTCTTAGCAGAATAATTGTGATCCAAGTCCGGAAAAGTTTGTCTCGGAAGGAAAAGGGAATTGAAAATTACATAAATAACTTCCTTTCACCTTGAACGTTAATTAAGAAGTTTAAAGTATATAAAACGGGTTTATAAACGGGTTTATCATATAACCTTCTCTTCAGAAATTGTGATATTTTCACAGCAGCTAATTCCTTCTCTCAACCCAGGAACTCCTCACTCATTTTTACAAAATGCGTCGGTCCCCGGTGGCTCTTGGCGGACGCCACTGAGCGCTATTGTATGATATATATGTATTATTTACTTTTTCAGTACCCAACAGGTGCAACCTCCAACGAGTCGAGTTAACCAAAAAAAATAAGCTCCACTTTAAAGTTTCTCGATCCTTTTTCATCCCTTGGTGATATGCTACCTGTCAACAGATGATGATGAAGAGATGATGATTCCTTCTTGAGGAAGCTGTTTTTCTATGTCAATTATTATATAGGTGGTCTTCTAATTTTTACTTTCCAAATTCCTATTTTTTTCCGAAGGTAAATATACAATATTTTCTTACAAAAAGCCCGAAAAAAGACTTATTTAAAATAAGCTTTTTGTTACCAACCAGCAGGGTTCGATTTTCGAAAATCTAATGAGAGGCGGGATAGGGAAATTAAAAGATAAGTTTGAATTAACAAAGCTTTAAGACTGTCCTTTATTCACTGAGTTTAAAACTTTTTTATCTTTTCACGTAAGTATTATTTCATTTTCTTTGGATTATTTGGTCTTGGCAAAATCTGACCTTCTTCACCCCTATTGACATCATATAGAATCTTTTCATCCTCTTAATCCCAGGAAGACTTCTAATTCTGCAAATAATTAAATCATAATGTTGACAGTTGACATAAAAAAGCTAAGCCATAACGCGATAATAACACCTACACATGTGACCGCAGGACCACCAATAACGTCGGAAACCGCACGGCTATTATACCACCGCACAACTACTAAGCTGCTGCCAGCTTGCAAGATATAATTATATCTGATTTTAATAGTATATTATGCACCTAGTAGAAAAATTCCCTCTCCCGCTTGGCGCATACAATATTTTTTATAAAAATTAATGATTGCAGACATTTCTCGAAATACAGTCATGATTTCAGCAAATACTAGATTTCAAATAAGGGAAGCATGATTAATGGTAATTTTAAAGGTGATTCGTAGTGATTTACCGTTAATTGCCCTAAATTTAATTAAAATTTTTTTTATAAAATTACGGAAATTTATGGAAGTTTTCGGTCATTTATGGTAATTTTGCAGTAAAATTAGGTAATATATCATAAAGAATCAACAATTCAAGTAAATAAATTTTAATAAATTAACGGAAATTTATGACATTTTTTGGTTATTTATGGTAATATTACATGTAATTCATGGTAAGTTCATATCAATCACCCAAAATTTAATTTAAAAATATCTATAAATGTTGGAGAAATTTATGTAAATTTTCGGTCATTTATCATAATTTTACAGGTAAATATGGTAAATTACCATTAATTATTCAAAATTCGATTAAACAAATTTTATTTAATTACCGGAAATTTATTTTAGTTTTTGCTAATTTATGATAATATTACAGGTAATTTTAAATAATTTCCCAAAAATGCACTTCAAAATGTCTATAAATATAGGAAATTTATGGAAATTTTCGGTCACTTATTGGAATTTTCCAGGTAATTATGGTAACTTACCATAAATGACCAAACTTCAATCAAACAAATTTTCATAAATTTCTGCACATTTATGACCTTTTGTAATTTATGGTAACAGTGCAGGTCATTTGTGATAAATTCAGATAAATTCCAAGAATTTTAATTTCATTATGTCTATAAATTTACGGAGATTTTCCGTCATTTATATTAATTTTACCTGTAAATATAGCAACTTACCATAAATTAGCCTAAATTCGATTTTAAACATTTTTATACATATGTGGAAATTCATGAAATTTTTTGGTAAATTATGGTAATATTACAGATAATTTATAGTCAATTAAGATGAATTCCCCAAAATTAAATTTACAAATATCCATTGATTTACGGAAAAATATGAAAATTTTTGGCCATTTATGGTAATTTTACAGTTAAACATGGTAACTTACCATAAATTATCGAAAATTATATTTTCAACATTTTTATACATTTCCAAAAATTTATAAAATTCTTTTATAATATGGTAAATTGAGATAAATTCCCCAAAATTCAATTCAAAATATTTATAAATTCACGAAAAATTATGGAAATTTCACAGGTAAACATGGTAACTTACTATAAATTATCCGAAATTCGATTTTAAACATTTTGATACATTTCCGGGAATTTATGACATTTTTTTTGGTAATTTAAGGTAATATTACAGGTGATTTATTGTAACTTAAGACAAATTTACTAAAATTAAATTAAAAAATGTCCATAAATTTACGGTCATTTATGGACGTTTTTGGTCATTAATTGGAATTTTAAAGGCAAATATGGTAACTTACCATAAATTACCAAAAAATTAAATCATACCAATTTTCTTAATTTCCTAGAAATTTATAAGCTTTTGTAATTGATTGTAACATTGCAGGTAATTTATGGTAAATTTTCCAAAATTCAATTTAAAAATTTCTATAAATTTACGGACATTTATGGAAATTCGGTAATTTATTGGAATTTTTCAGGTAAATTTGGTAACGTACTATAAATGACCAAACTTCAATCAAACAAATTTTCATAAATTTCGTTACATTTATGACCTTTTGTAATTTATGGTAACCGTGCATATAATTTATGGTAAATTAAAATAAATTCCCCGAAATTTGATTTCAAAATGTTTATAAATTCACAGAAATTTATGGAAATTTTACAGGTAAACATGGTAACCTACCATAAATTATGCAAAATTCGATTTTAAACCTTTTTATACATTTGCAGAAATTTATACAGTTGCATTTTTGACAATTCGGTGTAATTTTTAGCCAGAAAAATAACTGTCAAAAATATTTTAAACTTACTCGAATCATTTGAAAAATTTAGAAGAATCTTATAAAATCGAAAAAGAACTACTTTTTCCTAGATTTTTTCCAAAATGTCCAGAAATATTTTGAAATTCAAAAAAAAGGTTTAAAAACAAATATTCTGGATTGTTTTTTAAATTTGGGAACTCTTCTGAAATTTCAAATTTTCCCGGAAATCTTAAAACTTTGTTCTACTCTTAAACCCTTTCAAAATTCTATTTTCGATTTTTTTTAACTTTAAATTATATTTGAAAGTTTTTGACAGTTATAAATCTTTATTTAACTTATTTGATTTTTAAAAATATTTTCAATAACGCAGAATGAGGATATTTGCTTTAAAGTCTTCTATATTCTTCTTAGAAATTTTAGGAAACCATTTTTATTTTTTATACAAAATTAATGATTTCAGAAATTTCTCGAAATACAGTCATGATTTCAGCCTATACTAGATTTAAACTAAAGAAATTTTCCGTTAATTGCCCAAAATAAATTAAATTTTTTTTTATAAAATTACGGAAATTTATGGAAGTTGTCGGTCATTTATGGTAATTTTGCAGTAGAATCTGGTAACTTACCATAAATTACACAAAATTCAGTGAAACAAATTTTCAATAATTTCCCAAAGTTTATACAATTTTTAGGTAATATTTTTATATATATATATATATATATATAAATAAA
>JAAAKG020141168.1:0-34167 GCA_010014905.2 Druon quercuslanigerum | reverse complement strand
CTACTCCCCTCCCTACCGAGTGAGTCACGCCTACCCCGAAAGGGAAACGGCTTAATGGTGTAATAATAATAATAACTGTTGGTCTGGTAAAATATTTAACAACCTTTTTTGATTAATTTTTTTAAATTATTTAAACAAATCCCATTAGTATAAAAAGTGACGTTTTTTAAATTCGTTGAATTGGCTGTTTATTTTCATTAAATGACATAAGTTAATTTTCAAATATTTTTCAATTGTTGAAACAATGAATCATTATTTATTTCAACTAGTATTACTATTTAACTAATAATTTATTTACCTAATTAAGAATTAATGAACCAATGTTAATCAATAATCCACCAGACCCACAGTAATAATTTGTACTTAAAAAAATTTGTATAAAAATATTTAAACAAATTAAATGTGTTTAAATTATTGAAAATTAAGAAACTAATGTTAATAAATATTCCAGTAGACCAAGAGTAATAGTTTCTTGTGAAGAAAAGGAATTTTCAAAAAGGAAATTTAGACAAATTCCATTTGTTTAAAGAATTAAAAATTAATGAACAAATGTTATTAAATATCGCACTACATTAATAGTAATAATATAAAGGGGAAAAAAGAGATTTTCGAGAAAAAAAATTTAACGAATTCCATATGTTTAAATAATTAAAAATTATATGACCAATGATAATTAATATTCCACTAGACGAATATTAATAATTTTAAGTAAAAAAAGACGAGAATACAGACTTGAAAAGGTCTATTTAATAACGAACTGACATTTTTGGTTTTAAGGGTAGTTTTCAGGTACTCGTGGGGAGTGTTAAGGGTGTCAAACCCATATGTCTGATAAGTCAAAAAAGTGATTTTCCCCCATGCATTTTATATGGGAAACTTCAATTCAAAACGGACACCTGCTAAAATAAAAAATAAAAAAAATTATGGAATTTCTTTTCCAGATTTGGAATTAAATAGGAGAAGTCGTTGGTCTCTAAAAAAAGAAGCGTTTTTGAGCCATCCTAGAGGCCTCTATGTATTTATGCATATGTATATTATTAAAGTAGAGTTTATTTTATAAAGAATTAAAATAGCATAAAGTGTGTGTACAATCAAGTTAAAATAATAATTAAATAAACTAGTCTAACAGAATAAAACCTTAAAGATCGTAATAATTCATCAAAAAACGAGTGGAGGCACAATTCCGAATAATAGTGCAGCTTCACAAATTTTAAAAATTTCAAAAAACAATATTTTGTAGAACAATATCAATCCACTGTTATATTGATATAAATAAAAGTTTGTCCCGGAGTTTACATTTTCAACTCTGTAAGAAAAATAAAATGAAAACATTCGGTTTTATGTTTCCTTCGCCGATTCTACTTTTGTGACAGTTCCACAATTGTAAAAGCAATAAAAATAAACAGAAATTTTACTCCGCGTGTCATAAAGTTTTCCTCATTTTAGCAAAATATGGATAAAATATAGAGAAACTGTCAATGGTAAATTTAAAAGCTTACTGTTTGAATTACAGATGAGGACAGAGTAGATTGCGTATCGAGAGGATTCAGAATAACTGACCCCCGAGGAGGACTTTTGTTTTCCGCGGACAGAGAACGGGTCGTTGTCGGAGCGGAAACGTTGAGGGTTACCGGCCTCGGAGGTGCAATCTTCAAAGGAAGCGTCCAGACTCCTCTGGTCAGTGCAGAATCTGGACAAAATCTCAGGTAAATTGAAGCCATATAAAAAAATTAAATTGTAATTCACAAAAATGAAAATGTGCAGTTTTTAATTAATATTGAAAATAAGTCCGATTTTAAGTACACTAGAAAACACACAACCACGCTACGTGCACACTTTTTATCTTGTTGCCTACTGCAATTTTTTAATTAGAATATACAATAATTTTTTTAATTATAGATGAAAATTGAAATTATTGAATCCATTTCAAACAGCGTTGGGTAAATTACTTTTTTGAGTAATAAGTTACAGTTCCTAAATAAAGTAACCTCAATTTACTTAAAAAGTTACTTTATCACTTTTTTGATTTTTTAATTTGAATATTAAAATGGCTAAGATGATCTTTTATAAAAACTTTCTGTGAAAAAGTAGACATTAGTTGAAGTTAATAAAAATATTAATTATTAACAGTGGATTTGAATTTTCAATCAAGAAAGATTTTTCGGTCACATTTTTCAACTAAAAATTTATTTATAACAAAAAAATGATGACATTTTTTTACCGAAAGAAATAAATTTTCAAACCATAAAGAACGCTTTTTCAAATAAATTAATAAGTATTAATGACAAGTGAAGAGTAAATTATATTATTGATTTTATACAAATACACTGTTCACAGATTACCAATAATAATTCTACTAAGTGAACATTATCTTTTTAGTATTGGCATATATGTGAATATTATAAACTGTAAAAATAGTTAATTTAATTAATTAATAAATAATATAAATATAAACATAATAAACAAAATAAACATTAATATTTCTTTTTAAAGCTAGCAAATAATTTACTTTGTTTCGTTATAAGCCGTTTACAAAAATTAATTGCCTGCTTATACAGAATATACATTGTTACAAACATGTAGAATATTTTTAACGATTTATATTACAAAGAATAGGATTTATGGAATAAATAAAGATTGATAAAGTTTTAGAATAAGAGATTGTATTTGTGAAAATTAATTGTATTCATTAACATAATTACATAACCCAAAATTCTTCAAAGTTAGGAATTTTAATGATTTTTGTTTAAATATAATTAATATGAATACAGTCTTCTATGATTTTTCTCATTAAAAAGCATTATTTGTAGATTTAATTTTAAAAGTTTTATATTTAAGATATCAAATTATTTTAAAACCCACTTTTTTAAATAAGATTTTAGACTGAAATTCAGAGTGAAATTGTTGGACTAATGTATACTATCATAGACACAAAATAAAAAGAACTTATGGGTAGCTACCCCCATTCATTGAAAAAATAATTTTTGTCGAAACCAAACTTTATTTTTGTCATATGTGCAAAGTATATTTTTTTAAATTTTCTCTTATGAATTTAGCAATTTTCAGTACACTTAAAAATATGTAGGGGTGCTTTATCCCCTCTAATATATGTATTAATGTTGGATGGACTCTATTTTACTTCCTTCATTATAAAACTAATTTTCCAATTTTTTGGTGCGTAGAAAGTATATATTATTATAGACAATAAATAAAAAATTTTAGGGGTGGCCAACCCCATTAATTAAAAACAAAATTTTGGGCGAAAAACGTCAAGTTTATTTTTGTATCAAGTTAAAAATATATTGAAAAAAAAAATTTCTGTGAATTAAACCATGTTTAGGACAACTTTAAATATACGTAGGGGTGGTTTACCCCTTTAATTTTTTAATTTATAGAAAATTACGTTATTCATCATTTATCAAGAGGAAACTTTTCCAGTTGTTTGATCGAAATCAATTTGGTTTTTATACACAAAACTATACAATTGACACTTAAGACCCCTATCTTTGAGGGGCTCTTTCAAACCCTTAATGTGTTTTTCTGCAGATAAAAAAACTACAACATATATCAGGCCCCCGAACGTCATTCAAACCCAAGCGACTGGGGACCCCCCGACGCCTTAAGAAATATTCTATATCCCGTTCTACGATGCGGTGGTTCAATTTCTGACGCATTTATACTCCTTCACATTAAAGACAAACTTTTAGCTTTTTAAAAATTTCCATCATCTAAATTTTAAATTTCGGGAGATATATTTCTGTAAAAAAAGTAATAATGCAGGAAAATCTTTAAAACAAGAAGAAAAGAGGAGCAGATTTTCCCAACTTTTTGTCGGAAAGTTTGACCTAGGAACTATTGAGTCTATCCGGAAATCGTTCAACCGGAAATGGTGACTCCTTGCTCTTCTTTTCCCTCTGTTCTGTCTCTTTTTACTCTCAATTCTTTTTCTTTACCTTCCCTCTACGTAACTTCACCTCGGGCAACCAGCGGGAAGTATTATCCGTATAGCTTGCAGTCGTACTGCCATCGCGGTTATTGATAGCGCCGGGCAATTTACAGACGGATTTACGATTACAATAAAACTTTGCTCGCGCGGAAAATTATATTCATAGGATTGGATTCGCGCCAGATATGAAATACCGCGAAGAGGAAAGGCAACGAAGCGCGAGTCGTAGAAGCGATGTTGCGGCTTCGTTTTCTATTCAACTTCTTGTTTCCGTTTGAATCGATTCTTGTAAAAAGTCGTAAGACACAGGAAATTCTATTCAACTTGGGATTTAAAGAAGTTAAATTTGTTGAACTATTTACGAGAGACAATTTGATTCTATCCTATCTGATCCAATTATTAAAAAGTGCATGGCGCCATTTTCGATTAATATCTCGAAACTATCTCAATACTATTGTTATCGTTATTTCTAAAAGTACGAAGAGCACAAGAAAAATTTCTCAAAATTGCTGAAAAAATTAATGCAGACTTTTTCTTTTGATAAATGAATTTTGAAATAAAGTTGACAAAAATTTCAAAACACCTTAAATTATTTCCTCGAACAAGAATGTGGGAGATTTTAAAGCCAAATTTGTCAATTAGGGATATTACAAAGTTTCATCAGAAATTCAACTAAATTTGACATATATTTAAAAGCTTCAAAAAGATTCAAATTCAACTCAAACTTGATCAACTTCGCAAAAAGTTTTAAAAAATTTACATTTTTGAATTTTTTAAAATAACAAATTTAAAACTTATGAAGGATTTTGAAAAGCTTCACGATGATATATATTTTTTTAATTCATGGAAAAATTTAACTGATTTTTTAATTAAAAGGTTTCCAAAATTGTAATAACATAATCTGGCAGATTTAAAGGCAATTCTTTTAATTTTTTAGAATTCTAAGGAAATTTTGGGAAGGGTTTAAATAATTTTTAAAAATATGTAGTAGCTTAAAGAATTTTGGAATTGATTACAAAGAATAATTTAAAATTTAAAAAGATTTTCAAACATTTTAAACAAAAATAACATTTTTCAAGATTTTTATTTTGAAAAATGAATTTTCAACCAGAGATCAATTTTTAACTGAAATGATGACTCGTCAACAAAATCATTAAAATCAAGTAGTTCAATTTTGAACCAAATAAGATTTGAATTCTAAGTAAGAAAAATTTAGGTAAACCAAAAAAGTCAAATTCTAAACAAAATAGTTCAATCTTCAATCGATGAAGAATAATTTTCAACCAAACAGTTGCATTTTTACACAAAAACAAACGAAATGTTTACTAAAACCGGTTTTATTAATTAGCAAGACGAGTCATCAAAAAACGGTTGAGTTTTCAATCAAGAAAGATTTAAGTTAAATTGTCAACGCCGAAATATGAATTATTAACAAAAACTTAATCTTTTACCAAAGAGTCAAATTTTATACCAAAAGGATTACTTTTCAACTAAATTGTTGAATTTTCAACTGAAAATATAATCTGCAGGAAGAAGGCCGCAAAAAACTTAATTTTCAAAATTCCGTCATTTTTCCGTGACGATTTTTTATTTTTCCTGATCATCAATCTTTAAGCCTAAATCCTATGTTTCTCAATCTTAATATGTAATAAACGAAATCAGACAATTGCAAATTAAAATAAAAAATGTTTAAACTTATAGAAATTATTTGACTTTGCGAGATATTTTCCAAAACCCTGACTGTTCCTGACCAATAAAATTCCCAGAATTTCCCCTGATTAACAAGTTTTCCCTGATCTGCGGCAACACTGATAAATTTGATGGTCTCAACATCCTAATTTTTAAATAACTAAACCAAAATAAAATAAATATATGTTTAAACAGGTGATCATTCTCAGCAGATATCAGATTGATTCCTGTTTCGAGGTTATTTTAATCCTTTCAGTCTTTCTGTTTCATCTATTCCATCTGTTCTTCATGCCCGATATTGTTCATTCGATACGGATTGTAATTTTAAAACGAATATAACGATGCTTTCGATCAAATTTCCAATTTTCGACAACTAACTCGAGTAAAATATCCCAGGGGCAGACCACGTCAAATCGACCAAATTCACCACCTGCCTACTGTCGAGTTCAACAGTCAGGAAAAACTATCTGCAATTTTTGGTTGAAATGTTTCAGAGTTCATATTTTTTAACCATAGTGAAGGGTTTCCAAAATTAAAGATTGCTGAATTTCTGAATCTGATAGGGCATTTTTTGAGGAAAAAAATGTATGCATTTGGTATATTACACTTGCAAAATGCCAAGAATACCATTATTTTATTTTTTTCACACAAATTTAGTTTGTTCTAAACAAATTAAGATATAACTGTTATCTACTAAATTTCCTATGATTTAATGCGTTTTTTATACTGACTTTTTTCTTAAATTATATAAAATTAGAGTTTAACTACCATGCATTACATAATAATAATAATAATATAATTTTTTTAAACAATCTTAATGAGCTTTTTTTTATAATGACAAGGTTTTCACAGCCATAAACAATTTTAATAAACAAATACACTTATTACTTCGAATTTAGAAATTAGATGAATTTTATCTTCCGCAAAATCATATTTTTCATTTCAAGAACCGTCTTATTTTAAATATTGCCTTTTAATCAAATTTACTATTATTTATCATTGTTTTATTAATCCTTACATAAACAAATTTAATGCTTTAGCAATTATAAGTTGCAAAATCCTTATTTTCGGTAAAATAATGTATTCTTTCAAATGAATTAAAATTTTGCACAGTACGTTATTTAACATATTGCAATACTTGGCAATTTTTATAAAGATTTGTAATATACTAGTTTCATTTGTAGGGAACTAAAATAAGATTGAAAAACTGTGTTATACAATATAGAATATCTGAATTTTTACATCTGAAAATAAAAATCACATATTACAACGATATTTAAAAAAGTGGAAACCTTCGTATAAAAATAGTATGATATAAAATAAAAATTATATATAAATAGGGCATTTGCTTATGAAAATTATTCATAACAATAAAATTTTTGTCGTTTTATTTGACTCCTTATTAAACATTAATTTACTAATAATGCATCTAAACATTAAGAATGAATTCTAATCTGGAACTTTTTGAAATAAAATTTGTACTTTTTTCTCACTATGCGTTGGCTTGAAGTTTCTTGATTATTCTAAACTTATATTAAAAAGGCCATTATTTATTAAAGTCAACCGTCAAGATTGAATTGAAATTCGCGATTTTTTAAAATTTTGCTTACCAAAAAATCAGAAAATGTACTCAATTTTGTATCATTGTTTCTCAGAGTCATCTGCAGATATCCTGCAAATGCCATTTTAACCAAATTATTCTAAAAAATTATTAATAAACAAAGTTTTTGGTCAATATTCGTCCCCTTTAAGGGGAAATTATGGCACGCTAAATTTTCCAAAACAAAAAAATTATTATTCTATAAGAAAAATAATAAGGGTCTCTAATATTTATAAGCCATGAGCTTTATCAAAATTAATTTTTTTAATTTGATCCATAATTATCTTCGGGAAATACAGCAGCTCATTTTTTGCAATAATATAACAAAAAACTAGCAAATAAAAAGTTATCGTAGTGCAGACATTTTCTTTGTCCCACTGCAGTGAGGCGAAGAAGTTTCTGTGGATTTTTGATAAAACATTTGATTGAATTTTTATTTAACAACAAAGTTGACTTTTTGATTAACTTTCAAAAGTGCAATTTTTTTATTTTAAAATTTATCTAAAAGGTTGATATTTTTTAAGAAATAGCCTCGAATTTTTCGGAATCGTTTAAGAATATCTTTCCGGTACCTTTTTTCTAGGAAACTTTGAAATTTCCAAGAATTAGTAGCTATTTAAACAATTTTTATTAAAAAATTCAGCGATTGGATATTTTTCAACGTTTCGCTTAAATTTTTTTACGAAGTGAACTAAGGAATGGCTTTCCTATAAACACCTTACGATGATGGTTTGCAAATGCATAAGAATGTTTTCCCTGTGATTTTTTCGAATCTATATTTTTTTAATAGTCAACAATTGTCAATTGTTTGAGCACTATTAGTGAACAAATTCCGAGTATTTTTTAAACAAATTTAGAGTTCGGCTATTTCTGATCGAATATGCTAAATTTTTGTTAACGAAAAGAACTAAGAATGTTTTCTCGACAATTGTTTAACATAATATTTTTTAAACTGTCAACCATTTTTAAATATTTAAACAATATTCTTGTACACATTCAGAATTTTTAGTAAATATATCTGGATTTTTGCTATTTCCAAAAGAAGAGCTTCAGTTTTTGTTTATAAAATCAACTCAGTATGTTTCTCCGATGATTCTTTTCTATTATATTGTTTAAATTAATAACAATGATTAATTATTCAAACGATATTCATCAACAATTTGGGAGTTATCTTTCGAATGACTCTTTTCTGCGCTAATTTTATGTTTGAAAAGTTATCGGAGAGACATTCTTAATTCTAATCGTTACAAAAATTGAGCCCATTTGTTAAAAAATAAGCAAACTTATGAATTTTTAAAGTACCACCGTGAAAAGTTATCAAAAAGAAATTCTTAGTTAATGCTGTTAAAAAAGGCGCATTTTTTTATAATAAACAAACTATGAACTGCTCATAAAAAAATTGTTAATATAATTCGTAGTTCTTCCGAATTTGTAAGGTATTACAGAATAGTCATAGGGAAGATACTCCTAGTTTATTCCGTGAAAAATCGAATCTGTTTGTTGAAAAATATCCAAACTGTGAATTTGTTCACAAATTTTTTTTTAATTTTTAAATATAGGTATACTAAAAATAAAAGTTTAAAATTAAAGTTATAACACATACATCTTTAAAATGGAATAATTTGCAAATCTATATATTCAAATTTCAAGATATTTTAATAGCAACTATTCAAAATCGGAGAACTTTGAATTTTAAATCTTTAAAATTGAAGACTTCAATTTTGAACATTCAAAAATTGAACTTTCTGCAAGTTTTAAATACAGCAATTCAAAAAGATGTAATTTTAATGTTATGCATTCTTTTAAATTTCTGCAATTTTAAATATTTATAATTAAGAACTTGAATTTTGTAAATCTTTAAAAATAAAGTATTTTTGTGAGAATTAATGAATTTTTTGTTGCGAATATTAAAAACTGCAGTACCATAACATTTTAAATCTTTGAAATTTAAGAGTTTTTAATTTCGACAATTTATAATACAAAATTTGTCAGTTGGATGTTTGACATTAGAAATTTCTTCAATATTGAATGTTTAAAGTTGAAAACTTAATTTTTCATTTTCAAAAAGTATCCAAATTTAAGATTTTTAATTTACAATTAAGAATTGTGCAAATTTTTAAATTTTTTAAAATCTTTCATTTTTATCATTTAAATTTGAAAATTCTTCAATTTGGAAGACTTAGAATAGAAAACTTGACTTTTCATCTTCAAAATTATCAAAATGCACTTTAGCTTATCTTTCACTTCTCCAATTCCTTTCCACCAATTCCCCCACTTCTCCCTCATCTATATTTCTTCACTCACCCTTTCCCGCCCTTCTCTACTTTCTCCCTAATCCATCCCATACTCTAGGCCTCTACAGCGAGGGAAAATTCGGCCGCAAATACTCATTCGCCAAATGTCTCGTTTCCACCACCACGAACCTCCTCTCAGCTGTTAGAGTGACGCAGAATTTGTCCGTGCTGAGTGAGGCGACGTAGTGGTGGAAACGAGACATCTGGAAAATGAGTATTTGGGACCAAATTTTCCCTCCAAGAAGGCCCCTGCCATACTCCATCGTACTACCCTCAATTCCCCTCAATTCCATAATTTTATTTACATCCCATCCTCTTATTTTCACTCGTTTCCCCTACTACCCAACTTAATATTTCTCCTGACTGCCCATACCGACTCCACTGTCATTTCTTACCACTTCCGCTACTTACCCCTCATCGCTCATACCATCATTTTCTTTCACTTCTCTTTACGACTTTTCGCCCCCTACCCTCATTCTCATACTCCTTCGCTCATTTCTAATACTTCCCCTCCCCTAATTTCTGATCGCGTCCCCTGCTTTCCCTTACGGAGAAAATTACTTAGGGCAGACAGATGGAAGGACACCCGACCGAAACTACGAAAATTTGTGCTCTGGGCTACAAAATTAACTAAAAAATTAATATTACTTTAAATTAAATCATATATTTTGATTTGCTAATAGGAAGTCAAAATAAGAAATTTGTAATAAGTGCACGTAGCGCGTGTTCTTAGCCTATCGTAGCTAAATTAAAAATAAAAATTTCGTAGTAGTTTCAGTAAAAATTTCTGTCGATCTGCCTGTTTAACGTTAAGCCTTTTTTTCCGTCCACAGGTTAGAATCGGTGACGAGGTCCTTAAAAATTGAGGCACCGCAGCGGGTGGTATTGGAATCCTTTGGAGGTGAAATATCAGCCACCTGCCTCTCAGATATGCAGCTTCAAAGTATCGAAGGTGCAATCAGGTTCGAGTCAAAATCAATCTTCCTCAAAGGTCTGAAAATCGCTGTCCCAGTTCAAGGACATTCATCTCGGGAGCAGCAGCAGCAATATTCCAGCCGATCATCATCGCACCAGAATCAACGGGAATCTACAATCTACCAACTCTGTGCCTGTGCGAGTGGCAAACTTTTTCTCGCTAGTCCTGAAGGAGTTTGCCAGGCCGACAAAACCATCTGCTAATATCGAACTTATTAAACTAATGATTAACATTGATTAATTGATTAGTTAATTACTCCACAAAATACAATAATTAATTAATGAATTAACCTGGATTAATAGAGATTTAAGAGACCCTGTTTCATTTAAGATGACAGAGGGTCTTCTCCAGGAACACTTCCGTTATCGAGAAGCACCAGCTTCTCGAAAAATCATGATTCGTTCAGGATTTTCAAGATTTTCTGAACGACGTGATAAATCCGTGTATCTATAAGGTAAGGGGTCCTAGTAAGAAAATTCAGATAAGAAAGAGTATATTTAAAATACTAATGGATTTTTCATTAACACTACATTATTTTTAAAGTGTTCAATATTTTGTTGAGTGTATGTATTTAAATTTTATGAAGGATGCTTGTTACCAGAATGTTTGTGCTATATTGTAAAAGATATAAAGATAGGCATGTAATTGAGTCATTGAAATTCTGAATTATATTTAGGATCACTATCTTCAATTCGTCTCTTCAGTCATTTATAATTTTTTGATATTTTTGATATTTTGATACATTGAACTCTTACAGATATATTTTAGAAATGACAGGATGTTAAAGATGAAAAGGTGCTTGAAGACTATTTCATTAAAATTTTTATTTGAAGAAATTTTTACTTCAAAGTTATCACCCGTAACGTCAAGAGCTCTTATCAGGGCCCCTTACTCAAAAATGTATGTAGCTACGCGATGTATATCTTGTATATCAATAAAACGTACGATTACCGTTGAACGTTAGATTTGACATTACTCTCTATTCATTTAAGCTTTTCCCTTGCGCAAATCTTACATGTTTTACATTCTAATTCTGATAAGATATAAAACAATTGTTTTGTGATAAAAAAAAGTGGCTAAAGAATACTATTAATAGAAATATATATGTAAAAAGGGGGCGTGGCTAATTACAATACATTGGGGGCGTGGTAAATAAAAAAGTTAGTGAGCGTTGCTGTAAAAATATTTGATTGAAGTTTTCTCAGCATCAGAGGGAGTATAAGATAGGCGTGACCTTTAGAGAATGCGAGTTCCTGTTCAACCCTTGAACGTCGCCTAGGGGTCCATTATACCCCAGCGTTTTCCAATTTAGAACATACCTAAAAAAATGTCCAGACCAAAATATTAAATAACTTTGTTTCAACAACGAAATTTCGTATGGGGTTCCTATGACCCTAAGGGGACGTATACGTTTTTTAAAACCTTAGGGGATGTTTAAGGGGAAAAAAGGGGCGTAGCTAAAACGAATACACGGGCTCGTAACCCTTATGGGCGGGGCAACTTGAAATGCCTAGTGAGCATTACTTTTAAACTATTTGATGAATGTTTCTTGAGCATCAGTGGAAGTGTAAGATGGCACTGAGATCCATCTATAGATAATTTTAGTAGCTACTGAAGGAAAGAGGCGTGACCAATGCAAACACGTGGGGGCGTGGACACTTCAGGCGTGACCACTTGAAATGTTATGTAACCATTGCGATTAAAGTATTTGATGGATGCTTCCCTAGTATCATTTCTAATCCACACATATTCGAGCGTTCTCGTAAGAGCTGTCTAGTGGGCGTGCATATTAGGAATGTTTAGAGGGCGTGTCGGCTAAAGGAAATGGCTCTGTTCGGAATAAATTCTTTTAAATAAAATTAGTGTGAATTCGTCTGGTCAAAAGCCACGCCCCCTTACCTTTTCCAGCTACCCCTTATTCTTTCCAGATCCAAACGTTTATACTCGACCATGTTTTGAAGGTTGGGGCGTGTTCTCATTTAGAGGACGCTCTTCCTGAAAGTATTTGTCAACATAGAAAAAACGATTCAACGACATAGAGCATGACCCTGTAAGGTTTTTCTGCCTTCACCTGGGAATCCTTAAAAAATTGAAATGTCTGAAAGGCAAAGTGTCTGAAAGGCAAAGTGTCTTCAAGAAGTATGTTGTATCAAAGTTCGAGGCAGTTTCTTCGGAGTTGAAGTATCCTGGTAAGTCGTAATAAGCCACAGTAGAAAAAGCTAAGAAGGTAGACTGGAAAAATAAAGCAGAGGGATGAGAGGAAACGAGAAGGCAAAAGCAGAGCACTTTAGCGAAAAGTTGAACGCCTTACCCTTATACGTCAAGCGGCTTGACAGCGAGCAGAGGCAATCTCACCTAGTAGCCGCTTAAGGGGGTCTGACGGGGAGGTAATTTTCTCGGAATTCGAGATTAAAATTGCATCCAAGGGAAACAAAGTGCGGCCAGGCATAAGAGTAAGGGAGCAATTTAAGGAGTCGGTGGAGGGACGCCACGGCCCAGCTCGAATTAGCAATGGCTGAATAAAAAATATTCGCTGTGGATGAAATATATTCTTCAGTCGTTCCCGAGAGAGAAGGGTATAACTATGAAATGTAGGTGATCGATCTCGATTAAAAAAGTATTATTGTATCGGAAATTTTTTAATTCGTTCGAAGATATTATTCTTTTTATTGAATCGGAACTGCGTATAGCCTTTGGTGTGTTATATATACGTGTAAGCTTTAATTTAGAGGTAGGACAGAAATTTATTCTAAAAATTAATATTCTTATGCTGTAGCGCTAAGGATTAAAATTTTCTAACAAAGATTTTGATGTGCCTTGTTGGGTCTGTTGGATAAAAACAAACAGCATACGTGACCAAAAATTATACTAGTTATGCAGAAATAACAAGAGGGTCACGAAAGTACTTTTTCGCTCTAATAATTACTCTGACTGCATCTTTATTGTATTTTTTTTTAATTCAAAGCCTTATTTTTAGCGTTATCGTTACCATTACTAGAGTAGCCGAGAAATTTTATTTTTTAAATTTCCTTTACTTTCCCTGATGCTTCTTAAACAAAAATTCAGCAAGCATTTGAATTGTCGACATTGAATCATGAGTTTTTTAACAAAATGCTTACATTTTTAATGAAATAGTTGAATTTTTAACTAATTACTAAAATGTTCTCCTTAAAAAGATAATCTTTCAGCTAAATAATTGAATGTTCAAATAAGAAATATTAAACTTCAACCGAAACCAGTTGCATTCTAAAACTAGATGTCAATACATTAAAAACGAATATTAACGACACAAGAAAATTTATTAACTGCATTTGTATCCAAAGTCTTGAATTTGAAAGCTAAAAAAATTCATTATTTAAAATTTAAACTTTCAACTCGAAAAGTTACATTTTTGATAAATAACACTATCTTCAGCCTAGAGAAATAATTTTTAAACGAATAACGATGACTTTTCTACCATGAAAGATAAATTTTCAATCCAAACATACAAATTATCAATAAAAAAGTTAATTTTTCGTCCACAAAAAAACAACTTTAACAAAATAGTTCAATTGACAAAACAATAATTCAGTTTTCAAAAAAATAGTTAAAGTTTTTAACAATTGCCTGAATTTTTAATGTACAAAGATGAATTTCCAAACAAGAAGAATAACATACTACCACAAGCCGAATTTTCAACAAAATACATGCATAGATTTAAATCAAATAGTTCAATTTCCAAATTATAAAGAAAAATTTTAACCAAAAATGTGGAGAAGCTACATTTTCAGATAAAAAATTAATTTTTAACCAAAAAATTTATTTTTCTAACGAAGTAGTTAAATTTTCATTCTGTAATATGAATTAACAATAAAAAGTTATTTTTAACCAAACAGTTGGTTTTTTGAGCCGAACGGGCGAATTTTCTAAAAAACAACTAAATTTTTAACAATGAAATTAATGTACGACCAAATTGTTGAATTTCCAACTGAAATAATGAGTCTTCAACATAAAAACTCATTTTTTACCAAGTAATTAAATTTTTAACCCAGTAGTTAATTTTTAACCAAAAAAATGAATTCTAAATAGAACATGTAATAGCTCATATTTCAACACAAACTGATTAATGTTTTACTAAAGAAGATACATTTTTAAGACAATACATGACGTTTGAACTAGGAAAGATGACTTTTTCACAAAAAGTTTAATAGTTATGTACATTTTAAGTGGAAAGCATTGTTTCTCAACAAAAAACAAAATTAAAAAAAACTGTTAAATTTTCCAGCTAGGAGATAAATTTTCCATTTAAATGATGAATTAAAAAAGAATGAATTTTTAAGAAAGAGTTGAAACTCTAACCAAAGAATTGAATTTCCAACTTGAAGGGATGAATTCCTAAACAGAATATAATGGTAGAATTTTCAACCAAAAAAAAATTAAGTTTTAACCAAGAATAGTTGTATATTTGTATTAGGTCCTATTAACTCAGTTTAATTTGAATCGTAAAAACAAGAAAAAGATAAATTTTCTTGAAAACAGGAAAAAAATTCTTTAAAAAAGGTAAAAATATTTTATGGTCCTTGTTGCGTACCACCTCCCACTTTCGGAGGCGCTCCGTAAGTCACGTTCCGGAATAGCTAACAGATAATTCTTCGCATTCTGTTTTTTTTTTTTTTTATCAAACCACAAAAAAACATTTTTAAATATAATCACCAACGTTTTGGCACTCATACAGCGGCCTTATCAAGGCAAATAAAAAATTTTAAATTCAAGCCAACAGAAACAGCAACACCTCCATGATGCTCTCTCCCTGACACCCAAGAATGTTGTGATGGTCAAAAAGCAAACCAATTGTAAATAAACCTAAAATAGGAATGGCCTCCAATCCAAGTCAGTCTATGTAAAATTGAAGAATCCTAAATGAGATTAAAATCACATTAAAAATCCTAATTAACGTCCAATAATCAAGTTAATGAGCAGAATTTCCTGAAAATAAAATCAAGAATCCAACGACTTAGAAAAAAAAACAAAAAAAGAGGAAAGAAAAAATGAGAAGACAACCATCCAAAAAAGACGAAAGAAAGAAAAAAAAAATTATTTACAGATCAGAATTTTTTTAAAAAAAGAGAGAGGGAAGGGGATTTGGATGGTTCCCTTATCATTTTTTCTTTCCTCTTTTTTTTCCTAAGGGGAGGAATTCTTTTTCTTCTTTTTTAGGGAAGAATGGGAACATTTTATATTGATTGTCCAAGCTTAGTCGTTAGATTCTTAATTTTATTTTCAGGAAATTCTGCTCATTAACTTGATTATTGGACGTTAATTAGAATTTTAAATTTGATTTTAATCTCATTTCGGACTCTTCAAATTGAAATTTAAATTAAATTTGCTGAAATGCGACAAATACGTTATTAGATGCTTACGCAACTGCGTACACTGGTAGTCTTAAGGGGGTGGTAGTATGGTAAACATTTTTCAAAAAATTGAAAAATTTTTTTGCAGTTTTGGTTACTTTAAACTCTCAAGAATCATGCAGGTCTCATGTGCTCGAAACGCACAACTGTACAGTGGGGCGAAATATAAAAAACGATGTTCAAAATAACCTGTTCAAAATAACAAATGCATGATTTGAACATTTTCAGGCATAAACAAACCGAATTTTCTTTCGATTGTCTTCAAATCTCATTGCCTATGGTCCACTTTCATGTATTTTTGTCATCTGATATAATTTTTTTAATTTATTGACAAGTATTATAAACAAATACATGATTTAAACAGTCTTAAACATAAACGAACCGAATTTTGTTCCGATTGTCTTCAAATCTCATTGCCTGTGATCCACTTTCATGTATTTTTGTCATCTGATATAATTTTTTTAATTTTTAGACAAGTATTATAAACAAATACATGATTTAAACAGTCTTAAACAGAAACGAACCGCATTTTCTTCCGCTTGTCTTTGAATATCATTGCCTGTGATGCTCATTGATATTTTTCGACTCAAAATATCATTCAATATTTTTATAAACGAATCATTCGAACAAAATTTCCTTTATAGAAATGTTGTTTTATATCTATATTATTCATTAATGAAGTTAACAAATTATATCAGATGACGAAAATACATAAAAGTGGATCATAGGCAATGAGATTGAAAGACAAGCAGAAGAAAATTTGGTTCGGTTTAGCCTAAAACTGTTCAAATCTTGCATTTGTTTATAATAATTGTTGATAAATTTAACAAATCATATCAGATGACAAAAATACATCAAAGTGGATCACAGGCAATGAGATTTGAAGACAATCGAAAAAAAATTCTGTTTGTTTCTGCCTGAAAAATGTTCAAAACATGCATTTTTTTATAATAATTGTTAATAAATTTAACAAATTATATCGCTTGCCACATTTTCATGATCACATTTTACCTCATTGCTCTAAACAAGCGATTTCGATGCATAAATATACTTCATAAAAACATAATCCATCAAACTGGCTATTTCTTCAAAAATATTCATTTACAACCTGAGACCTGATGCCACTAAGAAAAATTTTCGCAGAGAATTAAAAAAAAAAATTTTTAATCAACATTTTTTTCGCTATTTGGAGCTCTATAAAAATCAAAATAAACAAAAATTTAAAATGGAAATCATATGCATCATGAACAAAATCAAGTTTTGCAACATTTCGCCATAAAAATTGTTTAAACAAATTAAAATGTTAACATGTTTCTAGATTTGTAATCAGTCACCTCAAAAACTATGGAAAACATATGCAACTTGCAAAATGTTTCATTACTTAAGATAATTTATTTATAAACATTTTTTAACAAATAACTTTTTTATAAATTTAATAGCAGAATCGTGATCAGCGACCAAAAAAACATAAAACGCAATATTCAGGTTATGAAAAAATGATTATGAGTACCATTCCTATGATGATGATATTGATCATTTTTGCAAGATTTTTAAACGCGTTTTTCTCGAAACAGTGTTTTTTAAACTGGTACACACGACTCCGGCCGATCTACTGGGCCGATTTGCCTAATTTTTTTTTAAATATTCAGAAAAGACTTGGCTATCTAATGACACTTGATCATTATTGTCTATTGATATTTAACATCATTATGACACAAATAGTAACAAAGAACAGGAGAAAAAGAAGGAAAAAAATTAAAACTTGCACTAATTGTTTATTTATCAATGAATTTATTCAATCGTAAGTCATTAGATAGCCATTCATATGCACTTTAAAATAAAATTTGGTTCGTATGTTTCCGATGATCCACAATGGAGAAATTATGGGTACCACTTTTAAAGATGGCCTCTTCCGGTCGCCCATATCTCCACCGCAAGTCAACGAAAATTTACAAATATTTTTTTTCTCTACTCCATACCATGTAGAATAACATATAGAAAAATCTAATATTTCAAATAAAAATTTGTGTAAAAAAAAAATTATTGAAAAAAAATATCGTTTTTAACATACTACCCCCTTAAGAATAAAAGTCCGTGCTACGTACAAGCAGAGTTCGCGGAATGTGCGTCGCAGATTCGACTGAAGCTTCACTGCGTTTAGGTATATTAAAATCTATTAGGTGCGTCACTTAAAAGGAGAGGGCACGGAATGTGCGTCGCAGATTTGACTGGAGCTTCGCAGGGTGGTGGTACATCAAAATTCATTAGGTGCGTCCCTTACAAGCAGAGTCCTCGAGATATGCGATGTCAATTCGACTGAAGCTTCACTGCGTTGAAGTACATTAAAATCCATTAGGTGCGTCACTTAAATGGAGAGGTCACGGAATGTGCATCGCAGATTTGACTGGAGCTTCGCAGGGTGGAAGTACATCAAAATTCATTAGGTGCGTCCCTTACAAGCAGAGTCCACAAGATATGCGACATCAGTTCTACTGAAGCTTCAGTGCGTGAAAGTATATTAAAATCGATTAGATGCGTCACTTAAAAGGAGAGGTCACGGAATGTGTGTCGCAGATTCGACTAAAGCTTCGCAGGGTGGATGTACATCAAAATTCATTAGGTGCGTCCCTTACAAGCATAGTCCACAAGATATGCGACGTCAATTCGACTGAAGCTTCAGTGCGTGGAAGTATATTAAAATCGATTAGGTGCGTCACTTAAAAGGAGAGCTCAAGGAATGTGCATCGCAGATTCGACTGGAGCTTCGCAGGGTGGATGTACATCAAAATTCATTAGGTGCGTATCTTACAAGCAGAGTGCACGAGATATGCCACGTCAATTCTACTGGAGCTTCAGTGGGTGGAAGTACATCAAAATACATTACGTGCATATTTTTTCTTTCGATCTAATAGGCATTAGTTTCCAACATAACGAGGTTTCAGTTATTATATTTAAACCTCGATATATAGGAAACTAAAGACCCATCGATTCAAAAGGAAAAATACGCATCTTGTTTATTTTCATATACTTTCACCCTGTGAAGCCCCAGTTGAATCAGCGACGCACATCCCACGAACTCACTCTGTTAGTATGGGACCTCACAGAGGACCCTTGCCTGAATATTACATACCTGTTTTTAATAATAGCACAACTAGGCACAAAAGTTATAACAAAAGGTCACTTTCAGAAGAGACCTCATGCATTATCGTCTGAATATGCTTCGCTGTGCAATATACTTCGACCATACTGAGTTACAAAAAAATAGTCATTTTTCAGTAATTTTTGGAATATTAAAGCAATTTTGAGGCCATGATTATATCCATACACTGAAAATATTCAACCGAATGGATGGAAGCATGCAGCCAGGAGAGAAGAAGCCTAGGGCTACGGATCTGGTTCCGCAATATGGGCGAACGAGAAGGTCGGAGGACTGGATGCGTTCTGTGGACCATGAAATTGTTGCATGGGGTATGGGTACATCCGATAAAGCTTTAAATACAAATTAGTGATACCTACGTTAGGTGGAAAATAGGCGTCGCTATACCAGTTTGTGCCATCATCGGCCAATGTAGCACGTATGCACTAGGTAATCTGTGAAGTTAGATATTCACCAAATCTTCGCGATAATGATTGCCCCGCAGAAAAATCCTATGCTCGTAAAGAGCTTTAGCTATATATATATATATCTGTAAAAACTCAATATTTTACACAAAAGCTTTCAAAATGTACCATTCCGATTTCATAATTCTAACAATTAATTGATTAATTAGTGCAGTCTGTTAATTAGAGAGGAATATAATTTAATGAATACCGATTATAACATAATTAGAAATAATTCGATTCATTGATTAGGCATATTGTAGACTTGAAACAGATTTGAAATAAAAAATAATATCGAGGCAGGAGAATGTATTAAAAATATTGAGTAGAAAGCTGCTAAACTGATTAGGAAGAAAAATATTAATTTAAAGTTAGTTGAAATACATTCCCAGTGGCCCGCTTGTTAAAAGTTTTATGTACCAAACGACATCCCTAAGGAAAGTAAGTTTTAGGTTTATCCAATTTTCTATGCTAATAAAGTATGGTCAACAATGTTTACAGTCCCCTAGGTCTGACAATATGAATAGCGGATTTTCAGAAGAATCTTTCAAGATTTTTTTCAGAATCAGATTTACAGAATCTTAAAAACGCAGAATGTAAGATCATATATGAAAAATACAAACGTGAATAAGAATTTTTCGAGGTGCTTGAAAAAATTAACATTAGTGATTTTATTTTATAATTAAAATTGCTAAATTCGTACTTCACATTCTTTTATCTATTCCCTTCTTTACGCATTTTAAAAAGAAGTCTTCTTTTTCTCTTGTTTTCAAAGAAACTTCCTTTTTTTATAATTTTTTTTATCTCCTAACTTAATTAATAGAACCAAATAAGTAAATACAACTATTTATCCTCAAAAGTTAATCTTTTTAAATTAAAAAGTCTAATATTATATTTCTGATTTAGAATTAGCTTCTTTTGGTTAAAAAATGGAAATATTGGGTTGAAATTGTACAAATATTAGGTTAAAAATTCTTTTTTTTATTCACTGAGAATTTAAATTTTATACTTTTGGTTAAAAACTTATCGTTTTTACTAGAAAATTTTACTGTGTGGTTAAATTTTTTTACCAATTCGTCTATTTGTCTAAAATTCAACTGGTTTGTTAAAAATTTGGTTTTTTAATTGACGTCAACTTTTTTTAATGAAAATTGAGATTTTTTCTTTCCTACTAAATCCGTTTTTATTGGAAATGCAGCCATTTATTTAAAATTCTTAATTAAAAAATCTTTTTCGGATTGAAATTTCTTATTCTAGTTCAAATTCAACTATTTACTTAAAAATGAAACTATTTTAGTACAAATTTTTTCTTTTAGTTTCAGCATTTGACTGGTTGGTTGAAAATTCAACTGCTCTGTTGAAAATTAAGTTATTTCATTTACAAAAATTGAAGTATTTTCTTAAAAACTTATTCATTATATTATTTATTATATTCATTCATATTCATCTTTTCAGTAAGTAAGTTGTTGACTAAAAATTTGAATGTATCCTAATATGCAACTATTTAATAAAAGACGAAACTGTTTGCAATTAAAGTAAATTCTATTTTCTATAAATATTTGATCATTTAGCTAAAAATTCGTGTTCAAAGGTTAAAAATTTTTGTTTGAAAATTCCACTATTTTTTTTAGAAAATTGGTTTCATTTTAGTTATTATTCTTTTTACTAAAAATTTAAATATTTCATTATTGATTAAAAATTGATCGGTTTTAGTTTAGAATTTAACAATATGGCTCTAAATTTATTAATTTATTGTACATTTTTTTTAGTTGAAGATTCAACAATTTGATAAAAATTGATATACTTTGCTGGCAATTTGGTTGTTAATTAATTTTTTCTACTGTAAATTTATGAACTCCATTTCTGGTTGCAAAATAACCATTTTTAATTTGAATTCAACTGTTTGGCTTACCAAAATACACTATTTTGTTAAAATTTACTCTGCTTGTGTTTAAAACTCTATTATTCTTATAAAAAAATTGAGCGTTTTGTTGACAATTATTTTGTTGTTGCTGCTGTACAATTAAACTGTTTTTTATTAAAATAAAAATATTTTTTAGTTCAAATATCAATTACTACATTTTTTGTTGTTGAGAATTAATCTTTTTTATTGAAAATTCAACTCCGAGGTTGAAATTCTTGCGCTTAAATTTGTTTTGAACAAATTTTTGGTTAAAAATTTATCTTTCTTGATTGAAAATTTAATTGACTTCTTAATTAATTTTGCTTTTAAGGTTTCGTTGCTCCGTTCTAAAACCCTTAAAATTCGTCCATCCTATTTTTCGAACGACCTTATTAAGCTTTTTTTAATGGAAATAATTTCAAAAATTAATTAATTTTTTTTAATTAACGTCTTAATAGGCAACGAAACCCTTTCTTATACACGTTCTTCGCCTACTTTAAATATTTTTTTGCTTGAAGATTCAACTATTTGTTTTAATAATATATCTTTTTGTGATAGAACTTAATTCTTTGTTTTTTTTTTAAATTTGATAATTTGGTTCAATATTCGTCTTGGAAGTTTAAAAATTTAACTATTCGGTTAAAATTAGTTTTTAGTGAAAAGTTTATCTTTGTAGGTCGGAAATCCAATGGTCTAAATAAAAATTCAACTATTTTATAGAAAATTAAATTATTTTGTTTAAAAATTAACACTATTATGTTAAGAACTCATCTCTTTGTTCGAGGATTTAATTGCCTTGCTCAAAATTCGTCTTTTTGTATTAAACATTTATCTTCTTTGGATTAATATTTCACCTTTTTTAGTAGACAAGTTCTTCATTTCAATATTCATCTTTCTTGGTTAAAAATTGGACATTCGGTCAAAAATTCACGCTTTTGGCTTGAAGATTTGACTGTTTGGTTCAAAATGCTGAATGGAGTGGTAAACAGATTTTTAAAAATAGCGTAAAGTATTTTTTAACAGCCCTATTAAAAAAGTTCCCGAACATGAACAGTTTATGATGCATGGAAACTAAAAACTTTTAATGGAAATTGAAAAAAGAAAAAAGAAAAAAAATTTGTCTTTGGATCTTTCATATTTGATTTAGCTAAGGATAATATGGCCCCTGCTGTTTCTGGCTGCATGAGAGACCTGTTGAGGGTGGATAATGTAAAAGCTCCTGATAGAAGGGTAGATCACAAATTAGCCTACTCTCTCGAACAGCTGATACACTTGTGCTTAACGAAGTAAGGAATTAGTAATTGACTACATGCTTTCCAAACTTTGAGCGAAGGAAATGTTATATAAAGAATAGAATTAAAAGGGTATTTTATTTATTGTGTATAGAAAACTTTGTCCATCATATCACTACTTCGTGAATATTGAACGAAAGTGGCTTTTCTTTAGGAAATTTTCTATTCATTTTTGCGATATTTTTTTCAATAGCCTTAAAAAACCCTTGGAACACTTTGGCACGTTCTACTAATTAAAATTCCACAGAAACTGGAATTGTCCAAAGTATTTTTTCTGAGTAAGCTGGAAATAAATCATTCGAAATCTGTCAGATATTTAACAAACTTTTTAATGTAAACTAAAATAAATTATAGTGAAAGAATAGAAATTTGAAAAATTATTATTCGTTACAAAAATAACAGTTTTTTTTAATACGCAGTTTTCTTACATAGAAAACCAAGATATATAACAGTATAAACGGTAAATTAATTTAAATATATAATATTTTCTAGCTCGCCGTTTTAAATATTTTATTAAATATTTTTGAAGTATTAAAAATGAATGAAAATTCCTATATAATTATCGCAGGCTTCACAGTCCTTCCTCTATTCTCCTAATTGCCTCCTTTCCTCGGTTTTCTACTTAAATGCAATATCTGCTTAATAAATTATATTAAATTAATAGGTCGAATGCATAAATCAACAATTTGAGAATTCATCTTTTTTGTTAGCAATTTCACTATTAGGATGGAAATTGAACTATTTTGTAAAAATTGAAGAAAAACAATCGTTTAAAAGTCATCCTTTCTGGTGTCTTTGTTGGCTAAAAATTCAACTAATTTGTTGAAAATCCGTGTTCTTGGAAAGTTTATCTCTTTTAGTATGAATTTCATCTTTTTTGGTCAAAATAAAACTGTGGGGCCTTCTATAAACAATGAGGTTTTTTTTGTGGAGTGGGGGAGGGGAGGGGATTCGAGTCCGAGCCACGTGGTTTTACACTTCAGTGTTTAAAAAAACGGATGGCTTACTCTTTTCTCAAACGGCGCATGGAATCCTAAATACGGTCCGTGCGAATCAGTAGTTTACATGAGTGGCTGAAGTCGCCATTTGTCGATTCAGATTGTTCTTAAAAAATTAAAAATGAATCACATCATTTTTTCTTTTATTGTCGTTTAACAAGAAATAGAAAGAAAACACGTCAAAAAGTGGCAAAAATTGGGCTTCGTGGTTTATGGAAGCCCCCTGTTAGTGTTTTAAAGAGTTTAAGTGCTCGGAGAAGTTCTCACGAGCATGAGAATATTCTCGAGAATATGCTCAACGTTTATGTGCTTTGGGAATTTACTGAGCATTTATAAGCATTCTGAATTAGATTCAAAAAAATCGTGTTTTCTGTCTCTATGAATTATAATTACATTATTTAAATTTCCCGGGAAAATTTATCGCTTCAAATTGAAAAGGGCGCTAAATTTACATAATAAAATAAGTCAAAATAATGGAAAAAATATTATTTACATTAAACAGTGCCTTACTCAGGGTTGCTACAATATTCCGATTTTCTAAATTTTTCTAGGTATATAACCAACCATATACCTAAAAGATAAATAATAATAATGCAAAAATAAATCTTTTACCAAAAATATTACTTTTGAACAAATAGTGCAATTTTTCACCCAAAAGAATAATTTTCTACCAAAAAAGATTAATTTTCAACAAAGCACATGAATTTTCATCTAAAAAATATCAATTTTTAACCAAAAAGAATGAATTCTCTACAAAATAATAAAATTTTAAACCCTCAATGTGAGTTTTCTACGAAAAAAGATACAGTTTCAATAAAATATACATAAATTTTCAACTCAAAAAAATAAATAAAATAAATTATAATTTAAAATAAATTTTAAATAAAAAGAGAGGAATTTGGAACCAATTAATTTAATTTTTTATCACAGTGATGAATTTTTGACCAAATAGTGGAATTCTCAACACAAAAGATGAATTTTCTAAAAAAAGATAACGGATTTTTAACTAAATATTTTTTTTCCAACCAAAGAAATGAATTCTTAACCTAAAAATATAATTTATACATTTTCTAAAAAACCCCAAATTTTATAGAAAAAAGATTACAGTTATACCGAAAAAGGTAAATTTACCAAAAAAACATGGAAAAGTTAAAGTGATTTTTCAACTAAAATGATAAATCTTCAACTAAAAAAAAATTAAATTTTAACCGAACACATGAATTTTCAACCAAAAATATAAACTTTCTAGCAAAAATAAAATATACTTTAATTTTCAATTAGTAAAATAAATCTTCAACTAAAAAGGAAACGAATTTTTAACAAAATAGTTAAATTTTCAAGAACAGAAATTAACTTTTACAAAAAAGATAAAACAGATAAATTTTCAATTAAAAATGGAATAATTAAATTTTCAGTAACAAAACTTAATTTTCAATAAAATCAAAGTGTATTTTTAACTACTATAAAAAGGTTCAATTTTCAACTAAAAATAGCAGTTACATTTTTAGCTTAAAAAATTAATTCTAAATAATAAAAAATAATTTTCTATCAATAAGATGAATTTTTTAATAAATTAAATGAATTTGCAACCAATTATTTAAATTAAAAAAAAATGTCAAACAAAATGATAAGTTAGGCACCAAAAGCTTAAATGTTCTCCAAATAATTCGAATTTTCAATAAAATTCTGGAGTTTTAAACCAAATTTTTGAATTTTCAACTTAAGAAGATAAATTTTGAATCAAACATGTACAAGGTAAATTTGCAGTTAAAGCAGTTAATATTCAACTATAAAACATAATTTTCAACAAAATAATTATATTTTAAAGAAAAAAAGGTATGTCAACTAAAATGATCAATCATCAACCAAATAAATGAATTTTTAACAAAGTTTCAACTAAGTATTTGAATTTTCAACCAAAAAGGATGATTTCTGAACGATAAACGTGATATTTTATATTTCAACCAAAAATTATTTTAACTTTATACGAAAAATAGTTGAAGTCAACCAAAAAAGATGAATTTTCAACAAATTATTTTGAATCTTCAACCAAAAAAGATTTATTTTCAACTAAATAGCAACTCTGTAATTTAAAAAAGTGTATATTTATTTCACTCTAGAATGTTTTTGCAAAAATATATGTAGTAATTAGGATATATATTTGTTTAAACAATAAATGCTTTAAATTCTCATAAATGCTCTATAAATTCTCTGTTCGAGCTTAAATGCTGAGCATATTCTCGAGAGCATTTGCTCAACATAACTATTTTATTAAAAATTCGTTTTCTTTATGAATTCAACAGTTTTTAATTTAAAATTAATATATATTAGTTGAAATATCAGCTATTACATTTTATATTCCTAATTCATATTCTTATAGAAAATTTTATCACCTGCTGAACAGTTGAACTACTTTATTCAAAATTCATTTAATTAATTAAAGATTCATAATTTTAGTTCAAACCTCGTCTATTTGGTTGAAAATGTACACATTTTTCTGAAAATTCGTTTTTCTGGACTAAAAACAAGTTTTTCTTATTTAAAATTAACATCTTTCTCTATTGAAATATAATGGTCGATGATTCAGCTAAGAAAGATTGTAATTTTAAACAAAAACAGTTTTGGTAGAAAATTAAGGTATTTGGTAAAAAATAAACTTTATCTCTAAAAATGTAACTGTTTTGTTAAAAAATCCCTGTTTGGTTAGAATATTCAACAATTTCGACGAAATTATTTTTCTTGCTGGACTGAAAATATTTCTTTGTTGAAGATTTATATCTTTAGCTAAAAATTTAACTATTATAGAAACCTCGTTTTTTTAGTTGAAAATCAAGTTTTCTTTTGAAAATTAGATTTTTTGGATGGCAAAATGAACTTTTTTGAAGAAAAACTTTGTCTTTTTGGCTTGAAAATTTTACAGTTTAGTAGAAAATTCATATTTTCGGATTAAAAATTTAACTGTTTTATAGATAATTTAACTGTATTTTAGAAAATTCGTCTTTCTTGATAGTAAATATAACAAATATGGAAGAAAAATTAAATATTTGTTTAAAGATTCAAATTTTTTTTAAGTTAAAATTTGAACTACTTTGTTAAAATTATTTCTTTTTGGTTAAAGATTCATTTATTTCAGTTTAAAATGCATCACTTTGATTTTTAATCGTAGAAAATTAATGCTCATCGTTGAACATTCATTTACTGCATTAAAAATGCATTTATTATTTAAAATATTAAAAATTTGAAGCATTTTAATTTTAAACTATAGAAGCGAATTCTCTTTTGGGCTTTTCATTCTTAAGGGCTTGTTATACTTCGGGGCTTTTTTCATAAAAATGAAAATTTTTAAAAACTTAATTTGGATATGAATTCCTTTTTGTAACTCATAAAAAATTAATCGACCCTTTGACAAGAGAACGCACGTTCTGGCCTTTTTATACACCCCCCCCCCCCCTTCTACCTCCTGGTGACAGAAGGCAGTCACACAGCAGCAGCGTCGATTGGGACTGCCTGCCGTCACCACCTGTTGTTCCGAAACAGGTATGCGGATGATCGAAATTGTGGATAGTCCAAATTCTCGATCTAAGGTGTTTTCGAGAATTTTTTGAAGTGATAACTTCTTATGGCACAGTCTGAACTCGCAAAACCGTCCCGAAACAGGTATGAGGATGATCGAAATTCTGGATAGTCCAAATTCTCTATCTAAGGTGTTTCAGGGGATTTTTGGAAGTGATAACTTCTTCTGGCACAATCTGAACTCGCAAAACTGGGTAAAGTTTCCAGGGTAAAGCTTCCTCTTCTTTATTTTTATTTTTGTGTGTGAATACTGAAGTGTTATGTAATTAATAGGTGTATTTTAACTACTTTTTATGTTAACAGAGTTTAAAGAAAAACCACTATAATGAATATCCTATAAAGTTATCACTTCTGCTGTGCGTCCCACGACGGCTCACATGTTTTCCTCCCACTATGGGCGTACTATTAAGCCTCTAGTTTTTTCTTTACTCGAAAAAATCCATAAACATGAAATAATTGAAACTGGATAGCCGTAGTAAAAAACGAGAATGTTGTAAATTTAAGTACCTTATAAAAATATGGATAGCTCGGGAACAATTTTCCGTTTATACTTCTAAGGATGTGGGTTGGGACTGCCGGCCGTCTCCACCTACCTTCCTGAAATAGGTATAAGGATGGGCCATGGTGAGCCCAAATTCTCAATGTAAGATGTTTTAGTGGATTTTTCAAATTTAAAGAGGGAAAAGCAAAATAAAAAGATTGTGTAAAAAAGGGGACTGAACGTGATCCCGGCATTTTGCAAAAGCTGACGCCAAACGAAGGTTAATGAACTCTGATGAACTCTGATTTCCCGTTCCCTACACTCGTATTTTGAAACTTTTACTCCCTTTTTTTGGTGAGAAGATGTGCTTCAATTTCAGGTTCGTGAATCTGGATGTCCATTGAGAATGTTAATGTGGATGGCCTGTGGTAAAATCGAGTGAGTTCTCTCTGGAAAATGTTCCAGTTCATAAAGCTTGGCTAAATGTATGTACACTGACGGTTCTCATAGATACATTTGGCCACGTGCAGACCCGCGGGACGGGAACAGGTTGGTGATCAGATGGGAGGCCGAAGGGGCAGTAATGGCGCCTAAATTCCTTCAACTACCGGATGCAATTTAATGCATCGTCGTCCTGCTATCATCGCCTAGCTGATGTAATATCTTTCGAGTTTCCACACTAACCCGTGTCTAGTTAGGGCAAAACGAGCTGTTGATAAATCTCCCTCTCTTCCTCTCTCTGGTGCTTCTCCAGTAAACTCTCTCTTTTTCTCCCAACCACCCCGACTGCACCCTCTCGGTATGTGCAGGCCATTTCTCCGGAGCGGAATTACATCCCCAAATTGTAATTTTGTCGGGACCACCCTAGCAGCTCCACATTATTTCCCGTTCCGTGGTAGGAACGAGCTAACTTCCGGCAGAGGGAGGCGAACGACGTCGTTTCTTTGCTAAGTAGCACCAGTGTAAATATCGACTTTTGTTCCTCTCGAGTAGCGCCTCTATCTTCTACACTTTTTATAGATTATAGAAGATAAAACAATATACAAGGAGACGAAGGTCATCGAAATAAAACAATGAGCCGAGTGTGCCTAGTGGGAAAAGTACAATTGGAGAAGATTGTAGAAGCATGGATTTTCTTTTAGGGACAGTCAATAAAGTGCGTTAACAATTTTAGGCTTTTTTTATCCAACAACCAAAATCCCAAATTGACGACCGTAGTTTTGTTTTTACCCCCCCCCCCCCCTACCTACTGTCGCGAAAGTAACGTAGCCGTCGGCTTAATGCGGCCCTAATAATCAGAAAATAATATTAATAAAGCAAAGCTTCAACCACCCAGGGCAAAGTCACAAATACGAACATCCCCCCTCCCTCAAGGCAAAATTGTTTCTTCAGTTGCATATGATAAACGCCTAAAATAAAACGCAGACTACACAAGCATAATGGTTTAACAGACTTCAGATCCCAAATTGCTAGCTCTACACAAATGAATAATATAGGGTTGTCTTACAACAACAAAATAGAAGAAATTGATTTAAAAAAATTAATGCTCAACGATTCGCATTCAAAAAAAAAAGACTTTTTCAATTATATAAATTTTCAATCACAATGGAGAATTTGCAACAAAGAAGATTAATTTTACACCTAAAAAGATGATTTTAAAAAAAATAGTATAATTTTTAACCAAAGAGGTAAAGCCTTAAACAAATGAACTTTTAACATAGCTTTTCCAACTTCGACCAAGCAGTTGAACTTTCGACCAAAAATGAGTAATCTTTAACCGAAAAGTTACATTTTCAGCCAAAAAATATGAATTTTGATATAAGTAGTTCAATTTTAAACGAAAAAGATTATTCCTCTACCAAGAATCATCTTTACGAATTATCTATAAAGCAGCTTATTTCTCAACACAAAACTATTATTTTTTAAAAAAACATAAAACTTTACCAAATAATTAAATTTTACAACAAATATCTTAATTTTTAACCAAAGCGTTGATCTTTTTATAACACCAAACGAAATATATAAATTTTTAGCCAAAAAAGGTAAATATTCAACCAGATAAGGAATAGTTAAATTTTCAGTTTAAAGAATTTATTCTTACCCAACAATCAAACGTATTTTTAACAAAATAGTTCAGGTTTTGATCAAAGAGATGCATATTCAACAAAAAAATGAATTTTATAAACCTAATTTCAATTTCAACGAAGTAATTGAATTTTTTACCAAAAAGGTGACTTGTTAGTAAAAAGTTTCATTTACAAAAAAAAATATATGAACCAAATGTTATAATTTTTAACCAAAAGAGATGAATTCAAACAAAAAATATAAAAGTACGCTTTTAAACCAAAAATAATTCAAGCTAGAAACCGATAAAAAGTGGAAGTTTCTTGAAATCAGGGAGAGAAAAAAAAATTCTTAAAAAAATTAGAAACAAGGGAAATAGGGAAAAGAGTTTTAAAGCCTGAAATATGATAGTGATTATAAAAATTATTAATTTATGCTTTGAAGGTACGGTTGTAGGGTAATCTGTCGCAAAATTCTCAACCTTTATTAAAATTGATAAAAAAAGACAATGTAAGATGGTAGTGCCTTTCAACTTTCAGACACTTAAAAAAATTTTATGTAATATATTTAAGGATAAGAAACTTAGTATTAAGTTTCGAGACCAACTCTATCTCATCATCATACATTAATTATTTCAATTTCGAAAATTTTTCCGCAAAATAAATTCGTTTCTAGAAAACCAAGTATAAAACACTAACGTAAATGCTCAAATTTTTTTTTATTTCATTAAAAATAGGTCCTTAGTTCTGCATTAAGAGTATTTTTAAAACCATATCGTTAACATTTTAAATAAAAGTAAAAATTTTGGATTTCAGAAAGTATAAAATTTTAGAAATTTAAATCAGATTAAAATGGTTGCCTTCTCATTGCTCTTTCCTCTTTTTTATTTTTGTCTGAAGTTTGTATTTTTAACAAGGATTTTTCAGATTACAATTGGAGAATTTTTTGTTTGTTTTGGTCTAAATTTTGTCGTTGGATTCTTCTTTTTTTTTACAGGAGTTTTCATCAATTTGATGATTGGATGTTAAATGGGATATTTAATTTGGATTTTAATCTGATGTAAATTTCTTAAATTTTAATTTAGCTGACTTGGATTGGAGGTCATTTAATAGGAAGTTAATTAGGATTTTAAATTTTAAATTATTCTCATTTGAATTTCTTCCATTTTAATTAGGCTGACTTGGATTGCAGGTTATTTCTATTTCAGTTTTATTCACAATGAGTTTGCCTTTGGACCCTCACAACATTGTTGGGTGTCAGGGAGTGAGCACCGTGGGGGTGCTGTTCCTGTCGGCTTGAATTTCAAAATCTTTTTTTTTTATTTAATTTTTTTTATTTTTGTCTGAATTTTTTTCAGGTTACAATTAAAGCAGAAAAATGAAAAAATAGGCGTCTACCTGAGATTAGAAGCCCTTCTACTCGCTAGCTTATCGCCTTTTCAGAATTTACGTAATCTTTTCATACTTTAAACGTAAAATGTATGTTATTAACATTTAAAAATAGATGTGCGCTCGCACAGAATTCAAAATGCTTCTAATATGTGCGTCCCTACACCATAGCATTCCTCGAGGCCACCCTTATTAGTAGATTAGGTTTAATGTTGTCCTGCGTGTAATTGGTAAATAATACGAATTAAAAGATCCCAGTCAGACCGAGAGACCGCACGTCCATGGAATTGTCACAATTTTATATTTCTCTTTACAAGGTATTCCTCAAGGTATACCTCTCTTTATTTTCATTCTCATTGGCTATGATGATTTGTCAGCTGGTACCAAAAATTCGATAACGAACATGGTACATTTCTCGAAGTCAAGGAGAACTATGTCAGGCCTTGAGTGTGTAACAGAAACCATTGTCAAAAATATAAAGTTCCAATATATTCGGCACTTTTCATTATCGACAATTGACTCTATTTCCCTAGGAGCGCTTAGCGAAGCGATATTAAGGTTGATGCCCTAAGAGTGACAGAGATGGTAATAAAACACTCTTAGTTCCGCATTGTGCCTTTGGATGTAGGTCGTTCCCGCATGAGTTGGACAACTAGATAGTATGTTTCTTAAATGCTCAGGGTGTGCATGGAACGCCCAGAAGCTATCATCGGGAATGTCTTGGCTCAAAATGTGACGGCGGTATATTTAAGTGGAAATGACACCATCTTGACATGCCAAAATGAAACTCTACGTGCCCGACTTCAATCCGCGTGATTTAAGGAAAGCAAAAGTTAGCTCACATGACATTGACTGATCCTCCACGTTTCTGTGGAAGATGCTCTGCATCCTCTTATCGAGTGAGTAGTCGAGATAGATAAGATTTGGTGCATTCTGCTCACCCTTGATACTGAAATTAAGTCCAAGTGTTTCAGCAGCCTCCAGCCTATACCAGGATCCCGCTTTACTGCGCGTTTCGGGAGTATCAAAATGGGCTTCAGGCTAAATCGGGACTCTCAAAACCGTTCTTTTTCTCCTTGTTTATGGCTTCCTATAGTGCCGAACTGTACACTGCACAACTCCACTGACCTCGCAAGACCTTCTCTTTCGCCCTCTTGGACCACCTTATCCGGTATATCAGGTTCTGGTGAAGCGAGAGAATACAAAAATGAAGTCACCTACATACTTGAAGGTTAACTAGATCAAATGTCGAAGTGGATAAAGCAAAAAAGGGTTCTTTTGAAGAAGTCTATTAAAATTGATTTCCTTTGGAGGTCCATCTAGAGGCTCCATTTGAACAAATTTATCGTTAGGGAACCCAAAATTGGTTCGAATTATGGAAGATAAAAGAATATACAAGAAGACAAAGGTATTTCAATGGCCTTTAGGGTAATAGTTTTTTATGTGATGAAAGCAAGCAACGTTATATAGACAAAAATAATAAATCACACGTTGAAAGAAAAGAAGCAGAAAGCAGGCAGAGATGAAATTGACTTGTGCCAAGAAAACCTAGTACGGAATCGCAATCCCTGCCCGCCTTTATTACCTGAACTCGGCACAAATAAATGCTTGTAATTTCATAACACCTAAGTTTTTCATTCGACCCAACTACCTCATCTATTCTGACACTGACATATCTTATAAAGTTTTGGCGTTACTGATGTCCTTTTCTTCTCTATTGAACAACCACGGTGTTCATGCTTGATGATCGATCGTCAAAATCCGCCTTCCACATTCGTATATTCTTAATATGTCTTAAAAATAAGAATTTCTTTTCGTATATATAACTTCGGAAATAAGGTGAATGTGGAGTTCAAAAACTACGTTAAATTGATAGGGGAATAGGTTTGTGGCGATTTGTGATGCAGATGGGGGGGGGGGGAGCTCGACGCAGAATGCGACATCATGTATGGAGAATACAAAAAAGAATACAAATTTATTGGAACGCTTAAAAAGAATGAAAATTAGAGGTTTCATTTTTAAAGTAAAGGATCTAAATATTGGCTTCAAACTCTTTCTCTCTTTTCCTCGTTTTTATTTTTTAGTTGAAAATTGAACGTTTTTAGTTGATAATTCAAACATTAAATTTTTTATTGAGAATTCTCCTCTTTTGGTTAAAAATTCTATTTGGTTGAAGATCTGAATACTTTATGAAAAAATTATTTTATTGGTTAAGGATTCAACTATTTGGTTGAAAATTCCTTTTTTTATTTGAGAATTTATTTTTCTAACTGAAACATGGTACTTAAACATGGTACATTGTATATGGTTCGTTTTTCGCTGAAAATTGAATTTTATTATCTTAAGATTTATATGAATGAAAATATATTTTTAACTCAAAATTTAACTATTCCATTTCTAGTTGAAAATTTAGCGTTTTTAGCTAAGGATTTTAAATATTCAATTTTTTATTGAGAATTCAGCTGTTTGATATTTCATTGAGAATTCAAATTTTTTAAAGAAAATTCGTCTATTTGGTTCAAAATTCAACAGTTTTGTTCACAATTCATATATTTTTATACAAAATTCATTTTTTTAAGATTTACATTTTTGGAAAATATTGAAATAGTTTTTAAACATTTTTTTTAATATAAAATTAATCTTGTTTGTTGAAAATGTACTTTCTTCGTTGAGAATTTAAATAATTTGTTTGAAAAATTCCTTTTTTTTGGTTGAATCATACTAGTTAAAATTTCAACTGTTTTTTCGAAAATGTTGTATTTTTTGGTTAAAAAATTCATCATTTTGGTAGATAATTCAACAAATATGTTGTAAATTCACATTTCCCGGTAGAAAATTCAACTGCTCTGTCTTTCATTTTTAACAAAACAGTTGAAATATCAAACCTCACATTTTTTGTTGAAAATTCATCTTTTTTGTTTGAACATTCAACTTTTTTTTAGAAATGAAATATATATTTCGAATTAAAATCTT
>JAAAKG020141167.1:0-62754 GCA_010014905.2 Druon quercuslanigerum | reverse complement strand
AAAAATAAAAAAGAAGAGGGGAGGGAGGAGAGGGGGGGGGGGGGGGGGGCGGGGGGGGGGGGGGGGCGGGATTTTAAATTCATGGGCATTTCCCGGTTTTTCCTGGTCAAGTTTTGCCATTTACCCGGTTAACTTAAAAGTAAAATATTCTTATTTGTCTCTAAACGCAGACATTTATTTCAATTCTTGACGTTCATTACAAACATTCTTTAAAACTGAGTAAAAGTGTTCAAAATAAATTCATTTTGAAACAAATATCTACATTGTGCACTAACAAATATCAAATTTTAACAAAAAACTTAAATAGCTAAACTTGTAGTTGAAAAAATTAATTTCAAATAAAATAGTTAAAATTTTAAACAAAACAAAAAAAATATCAATTGTAAATCCGAACTTAAATAATTAAATTTTAAGCTAAAAAATTAATATTCAACGAAACAGATAAATTTTTAATTTAAAAAATGTAATACTCAATTGGAATAAGTTAAATTTTTAATGAAAAGAATTACTTTCTACAAAGAAACTCACGCTTAACAAAAAATAAAATAACTTCTTAAAAAACAGTTAAATTTTCAAACAAAGTAATGAATTTTCAACTAAAATTGTAAATCTTTAACCGGATTAGTTAAATATTAAACCAGAAAGATCAATTTTCAACTAAAATGATGAATCTTTAACTAGGATAGTTGAATTTTTAACTAACTTGTTAAATTTTCAACCAAGAAGATTAATTTCTACCAAAAAAATTAAATTTTGAACTTTAAAAAATGTCATTTTTCAATCAAAAACTGAATAATTAAATGTTTAGTCAAAAAATTAATGTTCAACAAGGATTAATTTTTAACGAATATTATGCAATATTTTAATTTTTAATTAAAGTTAAATTTTCAGTTTGAAGAAAAATGAAATTTGCAATAAAATAACTTATTTTTCAGCCAAAGAAATTAATTTTCAATTAAAGCGATAAATCTTCAAACAAGAAAATTATTTTTTAACAAAAGAGTTTAATTTTTAACAAAGTAATTTTATTTTCAACATAAAGATGAATTTTTAACCAAAATGATAAATATTGGACTGAAACACTAGAATTTTTAACTGAAAATAAGAATTTTTAAATATGAAAAATAAATTGCTGAAAAAAATATAATTTTCTACAAAAAATAGATTTTTTAACAAAAAATATAGATTTTTAATAAAATATTTAAATTTTCAATTTAAAAATACACACTTCGATCCAAATTGTTGAACTTTTAGGAAGAAAATATCAAATTTCAACAAAAAATTAACATTCAGATTTTCAGTTGAAAGAGATTTTTTTTAACCAAACGGATGAATTTTTAACTAAAATTATGAATCTTCCACTGGAATAGTTAAATTTTCCACGAAGAAAATAAATTTTTAACCATCTAGATTAATTTTCTACAAAAAGTGAATTTTAGACAAAATACATACTTTTTGAATAACTAGTTTAATTTTTAAATAAAAAATATCAATTTTCAACCAAATAGTTGAATTTTTATTTAAAAAATACATTTTCAACGAAAACTAGAATGGTTGAATTTTTTGTTCAAAATCGAATTCTTAATAAACAAAAAAAACTAAAAAAACAACAACAAATTCTGAACCTAATAGTTACATCTTCTATGGAAATACTTAAATTTTAAGTAAAAAAAAATTGATTTTCAACAAAATAGTTACATTATCAGAGATGAATTTTTATTTAAAATTATGAACCATCAACAAGAAAAAGTTAAAACAGAAGAAATAAAATATATTGACGTCCCTGCATTTTTTTCTAATGCTAAAAACATAAAGCAATAAAAAAACACATAACAGCACTTTTTTAATATAAAGAGTTCTAAAAATTTGTGAAAATAAATCTCTCAACATTATTTTGTATCTTATAAAATAACTTAAAGTTCTCTAGAATTTTTTTTAATTCATTAAAATGTTAAAAATCTATATGAATATTAAATTATTTGAATTTATAATTTTAAACAGTTCAAAAGATTTGTTTCATTTCAAACAAATTTAAAGATTTTAAGAGATTAACATTTTCAATATACATATAATTCAGAAATATGGTAATTTCCTTTTCATAAAATTCGAAGGACGGAAATTTAAAATTCTGAAAAATTTATATTTGTTAACGAAGAATTTTTAAACAAAAAAAACTCTGGATTTGATAAAGGAATGACCAAAATCTGGCATATTCTGACTTGAAACAGGAATTATTTTCATAATTTCCCTTTTTATGAATACAAATAAAAATTATTTTGAAAATGATTATTATGATTATTATTATTATGACATGACCGAGAGAAAATTAGAATAATTACGGAATTTTTTCATATGTCATTTATTCATGGCCCGTCCAGTTCAAAATTAGAATTTATTTTGAAAATTGAATTTCCTTTTTTCAAAATTTGGAAAAGGAAAATTGCAAATTGTGAACAATTGTGGCAACGAAAATATATTTTTTAACATATAGTCTTCTGCTAAAACCGAAATAAAATTTTTTCCGAAATTTTTTTACTATGTATAAAATTCCCTATTCGAAGTCAAATTCCTCATACCTCATACCTCAAATTCAAAACGAAATTGCCTACTCCAAAGTCAAGATTTTAATTTTAAAAAAATATATAATTAAAATAAATTAAAGAATTTTCAATTTTCATATTATACATATACATTCGAGAAAAAATGCCGGTCTCTGAGTCAAATTTCCGGTCATTTCCTAGTTTATCTCGGCGATCAAAATTCCCAAAATAAATTATTTTATTTGTTTATTGAATACGGCCTTATGAATGGAATAAAGAATCCAGAATATAATCTTCCAAATTTAGATAATGAGACACCGCCCCCTTACTTTTATCTTACGACTATGAGCCGTTGGGAAAAAATTCCAAAAAATTATAAATATGTATAAAAATTAATTCAATAACATATTTGCATATGATTTTGTGATAAAAACAAATACGTAATAAATTGAATATTAAAGAATTTGAAAGTCGGTTGTCACCTCCATTTTGTAATATCATAAACATGTAAGATTGACCCATCTATGAATATTTATTTGGCTAAGTTCTGACGACACAGGTACGTAAGAAATTTTTAATCTTCAAGCATTTTAAATTAATAGATTCTATAACATTAAGAGTTGCTGCATTTATTATTTAAAGGATTTTATATCACCTCCAAATTTGTTAATTGTTGATGTATTGATTAATAAGAAAGAGAGAATGTTTACAAACCTAAATTGTCAAAGACTATTCTGAAAATTTTGGCTTCGCCATCCCTGATCCAATCTTGTTTAGATGGCTTCCAAGAAGAACTAAAAACTAGAATCTAAACCGTTTACAATGGATATCCTGAAACCTGATTCGGGAAGATCAGTGAAGTGTCGAATTTCGGAGAGGATCATTTTGAAATTGGAAGAGTCCATTGAGTGATGGTTATTGCTTGTTTGTTTGGAAATCTCAAGTCGGTAGCAGAGGTACTACAAAATTTTTTAAAACATGTCAGACAACATGTTTCTCTGGCCGAGCTACAACGCTAATGGAACCACTAGATTTACGACCGTTAACTTTGGTCGTCGAAAGCGATAACCATTTTTAAGTTCCACGTAGACTGCTTACTTAGGGCGGCGCCCGGGCTTAAATTAGCTACTTTTCAATACCCAGACGAAGTACAAATTACAATTTTACTTATCTCGAGCAAATGATCCATTTGAGTGATCGGATCCTGAGCTTTTATTGCTACACTTTTATTTTTAAAAAGCGCCACTTGATCCACAAATTCTCTGCGATAAGATAAATTTAATATTTTGCACTTGCGACTCTGGTATTTGCTTTGTTACGCAATTAGCTGAGAGGTAGTGTGCTGGAGTTAGTCTCGACTTCCGTTTCCGTTTAGGAGTCTCTCGAGTCTCATCCCGTTTCTCTGGGCTGCATTGTCTAGCTTAACTCTTGAGGAAGGGCACTTATGATTTTTCGATTAAGCTACGTAAACAGTACTCGGAAAGCTAAACAGCCCACGAAGACCGAGTGTTTGACTAGCGCCCGATACGATGTTTTCCTAACATGCATTCCTTGCCTGTAACATGAAGCGATGTGTGTTTCAAGCTAAAGTGTAACATTGTTACATCCTGTATTTTAGAGTTTAGAGGATCTTAAAGATTTGTAGCAGATAATTCAATTTGGACCTCTAAAAAAAACCAGAAAAGAATCTCCATCCAATTTACACTTCATATTATTGTTTATTTATTATTTTCATTCATTTGTATACTTTTCTAGGTTTCAGCATGTCGGCAGACATCAAAACTTCGACTTAAAAACACTTTACTAAATATTCCCGAATACAATGAACACTTGGTCAGGGGAGCGGAAAACTGCAGATAAACAAAAGTCCTGCGCACAAACCGTTGCGTGCAGACTAGAGATGGTCTATAGGTAGAGTTGAGACACAAACTTATATATATCACATAGGTTATATTTTCAGTTAAAAGAATTAATATTATCAGCCGAAAAAAATTGTTAAACAAGTTATGTAGATAAATGTGCAATAAAAAAACTAAACTTTCTTACACCAACAATTTCTATAAAGTAAAATAATGAATCTGTAAAAAATTACTTTTAACTAAATAGATGAGGTTGCAACCAAGAAAGTTATTTTTTTGATAAAAAATACGAGTTTTTTTAACAAAATACGTGCATTTTCAACTATTAAAGATGAGTTTTTACTAAAAATGGAATAGTTAAATTTTCAGTTAGGAAAATTAATTTTCTACTAAAATGATGAATCTTGAGCCGAAAAGATTAATTTTTTACAAATTTGTAAAAAATAAGAAATTCGAACTTTCAACTAAAAAGGTAAATTTTATGTATTAACCTAAAAGTGAAATAGTCAATTTTCAGTAAAAATTTTTATTTTTAACCGGTAATGACAAATTTTTTAACGAAATAGTTCAATTTTTACACTAAAAAATATAAATTAAAACTAAAAAAAATTAATTCTAACGAAAAAGATCAATTTTGTTACTAAAAGAAGACGAAGCATCAACAAAATTTATGAGTTTTCAACAAAAATGATAAATTTTCTACCCAAAAAGACACATTTTTAATAAAAATTATAAATCTTTGCTATAAAAGCTGAATTAAGAAGATTAATTTTCTACTAAAAAAGACGAATTTTTAACCTAAACGATGATTTCTTAAACACGAAGAATAAATTTCTACAAAAAATTGACTTTTTACAAAATACGTTAATTTTTAAAGAAAAAGTTAAAGTTTCAATTAAAAAAGATAATTTTAAAAATGAAAAATTAAATAGATTAAGAAGATTATTTTTCTACCAAAAAGGACGAATCTTGAACCACAAATATGAATTTTTAACCATGAACATTAAATTTCAACAGAATACATGAATTTGTAAGCAAATAGTTAAAAAAGATTAATTTTAACCCAAAAATTGAATATGTTTATTTTTAGTCATCAAAAGTATTTTGAACCAATAAATATCATTTTTATCAAAAAAATTGAATTTTTCAGGAAATAGTTGAATTTTCAACCAAAAAAATACATTTTTAATTAAGAAGTCCGTTTGTTTCTTATGGGTTTGGAGTTTATGGGTTTAGGTTTTATGGATTTAGAGTTTTTGGTTTTGGGGTTTATGAATTTGGGGTTTATGAATTTAGGGTTTATAGTTTTGGGATATTTTTTGGTATATTTTTTGGTGTATTTTTTAATTTTATGTTTTATGAATTTGGGATTCATGGGTTTAGCTTATGAGTTAGGGGTTTATAAGTTCAGGATTTATAGTTTTGCAGGTCTATAATTTTATGGTTTATGGGTTTGGGGTTCTGAGTTTGGGGTTTTGTGGGTTTATGAGTTTGGGGTCTATAATTTTAGGGTTTATGGGCTCGGCGTCTATAAGTTTGGGGTGAATGCGTTTGGGTTATATAAGTTTGGAATTTGGGGTTTGGGGTTTATAAGTTCGTTGTTTATAAGTTCGGGGTTTGTGGGTTTAAAGTTTATGAGTTTTGGGTCCATGGGTTGGGTGTTTATGACATTAGGGTTTATGACTTTTGCGTCTATAAGTTTGGGGTTTATGAGTTAGGGGTTTCTGGGTTTTGGGTTTATAAGTTTGGTGTTTGCGGTTTTATAAGTTTGGGGTTTATAGGTTAGGGGCTTATAAGTTTGGGGTTTGTAAGTTTGAGATTTATAAGTTTTGGGCTTGTGGGTTTCAGGTTTATAAGTTTGGGGTTTATGGGTTTGGGTTTTATGACTTTCGGATTTATATGTTTGGAATTTATGGAAAAATGGATGCATGCATTTAAAGTTTCAGTTGTTTTTATGTTATGACATATCTCTTTTTTATGGATAATGCGTTTTTACTTGAAACAAAAAATTCTGTGTGAATAAAAAAAAAAATTGCACAGTGTGAACTTATACTACAAGTTTTTCCAAACCTCAAACAAAAAATTTGTTATGATTTATAAAGAATTGAGCTTTGGGGTTTATTAGTTTAAAGTTTGTGGATTTATAACTTTGGGGTTTGTGGGTTTGAGGTTTATAAGTTTGGGGCTTATAAGTTTGGGGTTTATAAGTTTGGGGTTTGTGGGTTTGAGGTTTACAAGTTTTGGGCTTGTGGGTTTCAGGTTTATAAGTTTGGGTTTTATGAGTTTAGGTTTGGGGTTTACGGAAAAATGGATGGATGCATTTGAAGTTTCAATTGTTTTTATGTAATGAAATATCTCTTTTTTATGGATAATGCGTTTATACTTGAACCAAAAAATTCTGTGTGAATAAAAACAAATTTGCACAGTGTGAACTTCTACTACAAGTTTTGTCAAACCTCAAACAAAAGATTTGTTATGATTTATAAAGAATAGAGCTTTGGGGTTTATAACTTTGGAGTTTGTGAATTTATAACTTTGGTGTTTGTGAGTTTGAGCTTTATAAGTTTGGGGTTTATAAGTTTGGGGCTTATAAGTTTGGGGTTTGTGGGTTTGAGATTTATAAGTTTGGGGTTTCTGGGTTTGAGTTTTATGAGTTTGTAGTTTATAGGTTTGGGGTTTATCAAAAAAAGGAATGCATGCATTTGAAGTTTCAATTGTTTTTATGTAATGACATATCTCTTTTTATGGATAATGCCTTTATGCTTGAACGAAAAAATTCTCTGAAATTTTACAAAATCATTTGAAATTTATTACAGAATTCTAACACTCTTGGAAATCCTCAACCAGTATGACGAATAAACGACTGCACACATCTAATCCCTCAATATTCCTCAAATTTTCAGATTACAAGAGCTCTGAATTTTAAAGGTAAGCTGGGTCATTAAAATCAGATTACCTTGTCCCAAAGTAAACTAATCTACAGACGGTAGATTCCAATCATTCAGATGACTTAATTACTGGTTGCTCTAAAAGTCTAGAGTCTAGACTTTTCTCGTGAAAAGCGTTGAAAAGAACGACAAGACTTGCTTCGTCGAATGCAGCATCAATATTAAATTCGATTCGACGCGTCTGCCCTTTTCAACCCTTTCTACTGAGGCGATGAAACTGCATCAAAAATGGAATTGTCGGCTCCCTCAACATCAGCCCTTACATGCGATGTATATCAGAGTTGCATTTTACTGCAGTTTCATGGAACAAGGGAAAAATTGTATGAATGAGATGGGGGTCGCTAATAAGTGCTTTAGGCTTGACTAATAAATGCTTAGGGGTGGCTAATAACTGCCTTAAGCTTTGCCATTAGAAGTTTTCTAATAAAGTTCGTTCTCAAGAAGGAACTTTCTAGGAAAGTCAGAACAATATTTTTCTTTGCTTCAGTAATAATGGTGCAACAAATCTAATAAAATTCAGAATATGAATATAAATTGGATATTAACCGAAGGCGATTCTCGACCAGGTGAATATTTTTTCCGTTAATGCAGATTTCAGTTTTTTTTACACTGAATTGAGCAATTATATTTTTGGTTAAAAATTTATCTGTTTTTAGGTGAAAATTCAATTCATCTTTCTTGACTGAAAAATTATCTTTCTTCTTGAAAAGTCCTCTCTTCCGGTTTGAAAGCAAATTAATTTCTAAAACTTTTTACTTTTTATTTGGAAAACTTAACTTTTCTGTAAAAATTGATTTATATGGATAGTAGAATAATATTTTTTTGTAAAAAATTCATTTATTCAATTGAGGTTTCAACTATTTTCTTCAAAATTCGTCTTTTTTATTTGAATTCAACTGGTTCATAAATCATAAAATTTATTTTTAAATCACAATCGTAATTCTTCTAAAAAATAGTAACATTTCTAATTCTGTCGGAAGATTTGTTGGGTCCAGATCTCAATTATATTTTTGTTCGATAATATTCTGCTTTAATTAAAAATTACATATAACCGCATGCTTCGTAAAATAACTTTTTGTAATTCCAAATTTTAATTTTTCTTGTAAATTTACTTTTCAAATCAGAATTGTAATAGTTCTCGAAAAATTCCTCTTCGAAGTCAGAATTATAATTCTTTTGGAAAAGTTTTTGTACCAGATTTGAATTTTAATTCTTTTGGAAAATTCATTTTTCCATATCTCAATTATGATTTTTTTATTGAAAATTCTTTTATTAATATTTGAAAATTTCCTGTTCCAACTAAAAATGATTTAACAACAAATAATTATGTTTAAAACCAATCACATTTTTAGTTTAAAATTAATTTTGTTCAACTACAAATTTAAGCATTCCATTTTTAGTTGAAAATGAGACTTTTTTATTTTTAAATTCAATTATGTGATTGAAAATTTATCTTTTAAAGTAAAAAATCCAAGTACTTGATTAAAAATTAAAGCACTTTGATGATAATTGATCTTTTTTCCTGTAAAAAATTAATCTTCTGAGTTAAAAATAAACTTTTCTGTTTAAAATTCAACTCCGGCTGAACGTTCAAATCTTTTCTTGAAAATGATTTTTTTATAAAGATTTATCTTTTTAATTGAAAATTCGTCTTTTGCGTTCAAAATTCAAATATTTTGCCAAAATTAGTATTTCTTGGGTTGAGAACTAAATTTGTTTACTGAAAATGTTACTATTTCATTTTTGGTTTAAAATGGACAGTTTCTGGTTGAAAATTTTTTATTTAAAAAAAAATCACTTTTTAGTTGAAAATTTAACTGCTTTGTTGATAATTGATGGATTTTTTGATACTTTTCATTATCGTAAAAAATTAAATTTTTAGTTAAAAATGAGAATATTTGATTGAAAATTAATCTGCTTAAGTTGATTGAAGTTTTTATGTCGAAATTTTATCTTTTTGGTTAAATTCAACGTTTCTTTATATAAAATTAAAATATTAACTACTACATTTTCTGTTAAAAAATTGATATATTTGTGTTGAAAATTCAACTGCTTTGTAGAAAACTCGTGTTATTAGCTGCAAAATTTAACAACTTAGCAGAAAATTAAACTGGTTTGTAGAAATTTTTTGTTTTGTTTGAAAATTAATTTTTCGTCCTTGAAATGTAACTATTACACTTTTGGTTAATAATTAATTTTTTGTTAGTTCGGAAATTCAACTATCAAATTGAAAACTGATTTAATTTTTTGAAAATTCGTTATATTTGTTAACAATTAAGCTTTTTTTATATAAAATTAATCTACTTTGTTGAAAATTCAAATATTCGTTTAAAAATGCATTAAATTTGTTAAAAATTCATATTTATGGTAGAAAATTAATCTACTTCTTTGAAAATTAAAGTTTATGATAAAAAATTTTACTATTTATTTGAAAATTTTTCCTGCAATGACTGTATGGTTGACAATGAATCTATTTTGATTAAGGATTCAATTATTTTGTTTTAAAAAAATCGTCTCTTGTAGTTCAGTTCAATGGTTTTTTCATTTAAACAACTATTTTATCAACTATTTATTTATTACTATTACAACTATTACACTGTATTGTTGAGAATTCGGCTCATCCCGTTAAAAGTTGAACTACTTGATTATATCATACAAAACAGTATAATTTTACCAAATCCGAAATCCCCATCCCCCCAAATCGTCTTCGAAATTTCTGGGCAACCCCTATAAATAAATACACAAACAAATTTTTGTTGGTGAAAAAAATGCAATCCTTAAAGTAGATGTTCAAAAGTTACGGACCCTAACAATGGGAGGTACATAAAAAGTGTCAGGAAGAGCGCATCGTAATTTCGTTGCTGTTCCAGTCTGCTCAAATATTTTTTATATTATTTTTTTATGATTGCCGAAATGTTTGTGAATATTTTTGACAAATGTTTTGTTTATTGTAATTTAATAATAAAAAAATAAAAATTAAAAGAAGGAGGTGGCTGTCCAGATTGGGCCTTTGGATTCTTGGTTTTATTTTCAGGAATTCTGCACATTAGGGAGACACATGGTTCAACATTTCACTCCCAAAAAAAATGATGCCTCATGGTCCCCTTTTTTTACTAATGAAATTATTTTGTTTTAATTATTAAATCAAATGAGTCTGAGGCCTGGAATTTGCTAAACAATGCGGATTTACCACTTTGTCTGAAAGGAGTTGAATTAATTTGATCGAGCGCAACAAGGCGAGTAGGTCTGAACAGCATGGTGTATTATTTGTCTTCGTTATACGCTTCATTTCCTGTAAAAACAACTTGTCGACAGCCCGCAGTGAAGGGTCGACAAAACGCATGTTGTTTTCACGTGAAACGAACTGCATAATAAGGCGGTGCCCGGTGGCACTGAGCCGGCCCGTTTCTTTTCACAGTCCTTTCCTTTCTCGATGATACGTGAAAAACGTGCGTCGAGAGTCAAAAGTATCCACCCCTTTCATTAACCTTTTTTTTTTCACCTTTTCAACAAAATTCCGCTACCACCCCGCGCTTTTTTCTCCACTGATGCACAAACGTGCACTTTACAGACTTACCGGAAGACCATTAATCTTCTTATTGTCCTAGGAACTTCAGGTACAATTTTCACTCAATTTTGGCTCATTTGAGGATTTCAAGATATTTTCAAGAGCAGCAGGCATTTTGAAAAATAGTAGAAAAATGATATCAGGTAATTGTTTTAAATATTAAATCGAGTTGGCACTATTTGACACTTTTTAAACCCTTACACTATTTTTTTAGAATTTAAATAAAAATTTAATTTAAGATACTTTTTTCAAATAATTTTCGTCTAGGACCAATATTTCTTCATTTTTTCTTGCAAATGGTCGTTAAATTTCTCAGGGAATTGGATTTTTAAAATCTTACTGTTTTTTATGAATTAAAACAGTAGTTTAACTTTTAACCAAGTAGTTTAATTTTCAATAAAAAAGGATAAATTCCTATCAAAAAATAAGCTCTTCTCCTGGGGTGATTGCTAATGACATAGGTAAATTTTAAACCAAAAAGATGAATTTTCAAAATAGAAGGTTAATTTTTTACTAAAAAGATAAGTTTTTAAAAAATACAACAATTTTTAACCAGATTATGGCATTTTTATTGAAAAATATTAATTTTTTTTACAAAAAAAGACACATTTTGAACAAAATAAATAACTTTTTATCCAAGCGATTGAATTTTCAAGCAAAGAGATTTTTTTTCGACATAAAAAATCCCAAGTTTTAACAAATTAAATAAATTTTTAACTAAAAATGTGCCCTCAATAGATGTAATGACCATCCAAATTTTATCTGAATAATACGACTTTATATATGTTTTATTGCTTAATATTTTTAACCAAAACTGTAGTTAAATTTTTAGTACAGAGAATTAATTGCGAATGACACAATAAATTTTCTAAAAAAAAAATTAATTTTGAAGCAAATAGTTCAATTTTCTATCAAATTGTTGAATTTTTTTCATAAAAAATTGAATTTTCCACCCGATACTATAAATTTTCAGTAAAAAAGTTAATTTTTAAGTAATCAGCTGACATTTTAAGAAAATAGTTCCATTTTTAGGCAAAACGATCTTTTTACCTAAAAAGATAAATTTTTTAATAACAAATATTCGTCTAAAATAAAGAACAATTAACAATTTTATACAGCCAATAAAAAAAAATTTAACAAAATACTTGAATTTTTATCTAAAACTGATTAATTTTCCAGTAAACCATTGTATTTTCGACCAAAAAATTGTTTTTCTAGAAGCACAGATAAATGTTCAACAAAATAGTTAAATTTTTAAGTTAAAAAATGTATTAGTATATAAAACAAATTTTATCTAAAATTATGAATTTTCAACCAAAAACCAAGTTTTAAGAAAGTATTTTAACTTTCAACAAGGAGTTTAATTTTAAAGCTAAAAAGAAAATTTTTTGACGAAATACATACATTTTTAACCAAAAAATGTAATTTTTAACAAACTGTTGCATTTTCGGGCCGAAAATTAAAAATTTCTACAAAAAAGATAGGTTTTTTAAAAAATACGCATTTTGAACAAAATAAATAAATTTTTAACCAAGCGATTGAATTTTAGAGCAAGAAGATTTTTTTTCGACATAAAAAATCCTAAGTTTCAACAAATCACATAAATTTTTAACTAAAAATGTATCTTTATTTTATTTATTAATACGTTTTATTGCTTAATATTTTTAACAGAAAATGTAGTTAAATTTTTAGTTTAGAGAATTAATTTCCAATAACACAAAGAATTTTCTAGAAAAAAAATTAATTTTGAAGCAAATAGTTCAATTTTCTACCAAATTGTTGAATTTTTTTCATAACAATCTAATTTTCAATCCGATTCTATAAATTTTCAGCAAAAAAGTTAAGTTTCAAGTAATCAACTGAACTTTTTAAGAAAATAGTTCAATTTTCAGGCGAAAAAAATCATTTTTTTAAAAAGAAAAGGATTTTTCAACTGAACACATGAATGTTTTAAAAAAATAAATGTCAAGAAAGTATATCAATTTTCAACCAATTAGTTGAATTTTCAACCTAAAAATATAAATTTTTAACAAAATACTTGAATACTTATCTAAAACTGATTAATTTTCCACTAAACCATTGCACATTTAACCAAAAAATTGTTTTTCTAAAAAACAGATAAATCTTCAACAAAATAGTTAAATTTTTTAGTTAAAAAATTATTTAATATATAAAAAAAATTTTATCTAAAATTATGAATTTTCAAACAAAAATAAAGTTTTAAGAAAGTACTTTAACTTTCAACAGGGAGTATAATTTTAAACCTAAAAAGAAAATTTTTTGACAAAATACGTACATTTTTAGCCAAATAATTTAATTTTTAACGAACTGTTGCATTTTCGAGCCGAAGATTAAAAATTTCTACAAACCAATTGAATTTTGAACAGAAAAATTAATTCAAAATTTTTTTAATTAAATTTTTATGAAAAAAGGTCTTCTCACTTCGCTCTACTAGGAATCTAATTACAGAACTTTCGATTGCCGGTCGGGTGCTCTCTCATTAAGCTATTAGAGAGATAAAAAGAAAAATCCTTTTTTCCGAAATACACCCTATCTGAATCAGGTTGTTACATTTATTAATTTATTTACCAGTGGAGCGAAGTGATGAGTCACAAATATAACAGCCTTAAAAATTTTAAAAAGGATTCTTCTTTTGATCACTCTCAAAGCTTAACGGGAAAATACCCGACCGGCAATCGGAAGTTATGTGGTTCGATTCCCAGCGGAGCAATGTGAGAAGATCTTTTTCCAGAAAACTTTAATTCTAAAACCTTAAAAAATTAAAACTATCAATTTAGAAATGTCGAAAATTATCCCACATACCCTAAATTACCCCGTTTGACGGTAGATGAAGTTGAAGAGTTCGGAAATTGGATGAGGTTAATAAAGAAAATGTTTTAATAGGAGGGTTTGAAATTGGAATTGGGATTTGAATATTTTCAAAGTGAGGAGCTCTTTAAGTAAATATTCCAATGAATTCTAATGCAATAAGCCGTCGTTTGACTTCTAGTGCCGAGCTAGTTAGTATACTTGAGCTTCAGTGCGGTGAAGTTTCCCGTTTCCGGAAGATCAAAAAGATTCAAAACAAAAGCTGAAAATGAAGCAGCTAGCCTCGATTGGAGATGCAAATCCCATGAAATTCAAAACCGACACGGTGCGTTCATGGTTGGCTTGTTCGTGGACGAGGGGTTGCGCGCCTTCCTTGTGCCATGGTCGGGTCGGATTTAAATATTCATAATCCTGCTTAATAAGGCATTAGGTATTAATAGTCTTTCGCGCAAGCCGGTTTTTCATGGAATACATACCCGAACCGTATGTCTCGCGAAACCGCTAATGTTTTCGAGGATTTTAATTATTCCCTTTTCTCGTTGGTGGTTGGCATATTAATGGTATGCTAATCTGACTACTATTAATAGCCGAGCGCAATCAATCGGTCATCGATTACTCACATTATATCATTTCATATTTTCACTTTTCGCCCGAGGGGGAATTTTATGCCGGAATTACAAAAGACAAATATTAAGGTGTTGAAATAAAAAATAAAATGTCCGATTCTCAACTTGCATTTCCAAAGAAATGAGTCAGATCACATTTTTCGAGGTAGCTATCGTGAAGTTGTCTACTGCCACTTTTGCCACTAATTGACACTGTTTTTGAGCAATGGCATCATTTTTCTACTATTTAGGAAGAAAATAAAATGAAAAGATTTGTTGGGCAGGGGGGTCGTACAATTTTACTGTTTGACCAAGTAGTTAAATTTGTAACCAAGAAGATGAACTTTCAATACAGAAGACTCATTTTCTTACAAAAGAGATGAATTTAAAACAAAATAGATACATTTTTAAACTAAATAAAGAAATTTTTAACCAAGCAATTGAATTTTCAATCAAGTATATTTATTTTCTGTCGAAAAGTTTGAACAATGGAAGTGACATAGGCAATTGAATTTTCAATCAAGTATATTTATTTTCTGTCGAAAAGTTTGAACAATGGAAGTGACATAGGCCCGGATTTTATTTTATCATTTTTTTAGTTCAAATTCTTGTTCTTCAAATATTTTTAACTAAATAGCTGAATTTATTAAAACTAAAAAAGATCAATGTTAATCTAAAATTTGAGTAGTCAAATTTTTATTAAGGAGAATTATTTTCCAATAAAATTTGTTTTCTAAAAAACAGTTTAGTTTTGTACCAAAGAGATGGTTTTTTTAGCAAACAAGATATATTTCTACGAACGTTTTCAAAATGTTATTGCCAAACGCAAACCTTTATTTAAAAAAAAATAAAAGCATGCCTTGCTTCTGTAATTTTAACGAAATAAAATTTCTAGTATAAAAAAATTTGCAACTTTTTAAAAATCGATGTTAATCTAGCCGAATATAAAAAAGTTCATTTTTGCTATAAAATAGAATCCAAATTTCGAAAGTTTATAAAATTTCTTTTCACCACTGAAACTTTTTTTTTTTAATTTTGAAACAATTCCAATGAGTGTGTCGCTAAGATGAAAATATTGGGGGTATAGTTTTGAAAGATTAGCAATTTTGCTTCTTTTTTTATTTTGGTTTCCTGAAAGAAATTTTCTAAAATTTAAAAACTTAACCACCAAGTGGTTTGACATAAGTTTACAAAATAACATCATTTTTTTGTAACTTTTAATCCAACAAATACAACTATTAAATTTGGATAACCACCATAAAATGCTCCTACTGTATCTTTAAAAAATATAAATTCAAAAAAAATCCTATAAATAAATTGTTTCGACAAAAAAAATAATAAAAAATAAAATCTTTTCATTTTTCCATCCACTTTTTTTATTTTTGTCAAAAAAAATTGTTTTTACATTTTTTTAAAAAGGATCTTTTTTTTAAGTTTCACTAGAAGCATTTTATGGTGGTTCCTCAAATTCGGTCGTTGGATCCTTGGTTTTATTTCCAGGAATTCTATAAATTAACTTGAGTAATGGACGTTAAATAGGATTTTAATCTAATACAAATTTCTTAAATTTGAGGAAATGAATTATGCAACTTTTAGAAATTTAAAATTTAAAATTATGGTAAAAAATCTTCAAAAAACATAAAAGAAGCGAATAAAGAAAATTAAGAAAAGAAGAAATATTTTTCTTTTCATAAATGTACCTCAGAAAAACAGATAATACCGTTTATGATTTTGGATTTAAAAATATGTGACAGTAATTTCTATAGATATTATGCTATAAAATCTAGACCTTAGGTTTTATAACCTAGGATCAAAGAAATTAACATTTAAATTGTATGGCGTAATTTCTATAGATTTCTGTTTTAAATTTAAAAATACAAGATCGTAAACCTTATAATAGTTAATAAAGTTAATAAATTTAAATAAAATCGGTGAGATGAATCTTTGTATTTTCTAAATCCGTCATGGACTTCCTTTCCTCATTTACATATCCTTCACTTAGAGATTTGTAGTGTTTTTTTTTCTTCTTCTAATTTTCAGTACAAATTAGAAATTCTGCTAAAAATCAAATGAAATTTCGCATATTTGACCGGGTTTTTGAAAAACGATTAAATTTTTAACCTATCGAATAAGTTTCAAAATATTTTTGAAGGCAAAGAGAAGAAATAGTGACATCAGAAATGAATGAGAAGTCAAAAAATGTCAATAGTTGCGTGATTCCAAACCCTGAAATTCCTAAGCAAATTATAACTTTAAAGGAATCTGTATTATCATCAGAGGTAGTTAACATCAATCAAGTTAATTCTTCAAATTACAGAAAATACTTAACGCCCTTTTAAACTAGATGGTAAATACATTTTTTTAAATTTTTTCTGAAAAAGATCTTCTCTCATCGCTCCACTGGGATACTTTCCATTATGGACCAGTGGAGCGCCGAGAGTAGATCTTTTTTCAGAAAAAAAGAATTTTGGAACATACTCTTCTTGGAAATTAATAAAAGGAATAAACTACCCCTAATAGTAGTTAAGCCAGAATAAAGTAATAAAAAGATTGAATTATTCACTCTTGCATTAAATCTCGTTCCTTTATTAATTTTGTACAAAGTCAATTTGCCGAAAACCAGTTTGTTTTAGCCGCACTTTGAGGATGGTTTAAAAATGCAGTTAATACCGAAAAAAAAGTTAAGCTCTTCCCGTCCCCGCATTAAATCCAGCGGTACCATTATAAATCGTATATTGGCCTCATAAAAAAGTAATACAGAGCCATCCGGCGAGAAACTCGCGTTAATCCTGGGTGATAAACCGAGTGAAGTAAGAGGAGATCGGTCCACTATTACACAGGCTTTGCCTATAGAAATAGGATTCTACGCAATTTCGTTTCCTGCGTAGAAAAAAAAAGTTCTCAGCAGAGACAACCTACGCCTAGACTGCTTTGAGGTTAACTAATCTTTAGTGCAACAATTACAAACAATAAATTTCTTTTTGAAAACTCCGTGGGCCGTTATGAATGGTTTGCGGCTGTAATTTTCCTACGAATTAATTTCCTGCACAATGAGCACTCCGGGGGGTGAATGTTCATAGAATACGCTGATAGCAGCAGATTAATGATCAGGTGAAAATTATTATCGCGGTCTTATCAATTTGTATTTTTTATAAAAAATGGAATGGTTAAAATTTCAGTTAATAAAAACTATTTTTAATTTTTTAAAAACGGATTTGAACGAAATAGTTTAATTTCCAACCAGTGAGGAATTTTAAAATAAAATTATGAATCTTCAACTGGAATACTTACATTTTAAATAAAAGAGGTAAATTTGCAGCTAAAGTGATGAATAATAATTAGTACAATTAAATTTTCAACGAGAAAGATGAGTTTTTCAAAAACAAGAATAATTTTCAAATAAAAAGATTAATTTTTTACCAAAAAATACCATTAAAAAAATTCGTGAAAAGTTAACGAAATAAAAAATCAATGGAAACGATGAATCTTCAACTGAAATAATTGAATTCTCGAACAAAAAATTAATTTTTACTGAAAAAGATAAATGGTCAAACAAAACTTAAATAATCATATTTGAAGTTAAAAAAATTAATGTTTAACCAAACAACTGTATTTTCAACTACAGTTACATAATTTTCAAAAAATTACCTTTGATAGAAAAAAACCACGTTTCAAGCACAAAAATTAGCTTTCAATAAAAATGAACTAACTAGCTTTAAAAAAAAACAGTGAATAATTACATTTATACTCAAAAAATAAATGTTCCACCAGAGAGACGAATTTTGAAATAAAATGATGCAATACTTAATAGGAATAATAGTTACATTTTCAAATTGAAAAAAATACATAATTTTTGACCAAAAAACTTTCAAAGAAAAAACTATTTTGCAATCAGACAGTTTATTTTTTAACCAAAGTAATGAATTTTTAATGAAAACAGTGAATGTTTAACCAAAGAAATTAATTTTTAACAAAACCGTTAAACTTTTAACCAAATAATTTTATTTCTACCTAAAAGAAGAATTTTCAACCTAAATGATAAATATTTTACTGGGATACTTGCATTTTGTTACCGCATAGAAGAATTTTTAAATAATAAGATTAATTCTCAACGGTAAAGATAACTTTTTTAACAAAATAGTTGAATTTTATGCGAATATTAATTTCCAACGAAGTAATTGAATTTTTAAACAAAATAAGTAATTAACAAAAAATAGGTCAACTTTGAACGAAGTAGTTAAAATTTTAACTAAAAAAAGATGAAAGCGCGGCGATCAATCTAAAAGAAGTTTCTACTATAATTCAGAAATATTTTTTTTTTCGAAATACTAGTTCTATTCTAAAAAGTGATTAAAGTACTTTCTTTAACTAAAATTTAGAAAAGGGAACTTTCAAATTTTGAGGAATTCGGACTTGGAAAAGGGAACTTTTTTAATTCCCTTCTTCTAAATCCGAATTATAATTCTTTTAACAAATTTCCATTCGACGTAAAAAAATGTCCTGTTTCAATTTAGATAAATGAGGAGTATGTGAATAAAAAGTGATAAATTACTGTTTTAAAAAAAATGAGCTAACGATTTTTTCTGTATGATATACAGATTTCCTGAAAATAAAACAAAAAATTCAACGAACAAATTTGGACCACCACCATCAAATATTCCTTTTGTAATTTGAAACAAGATAAAAAAATTTCCTAAAAAAGAAGAGAAAAAATTTCAGTTTTTAGATCCAAAATAAAAGAGAGGAGAGATAAATGAGAAGGCAACCAACCAAATTCCATTCCTTCTCTTTTTCATTTTTTTCGTCAAGGAAAGAACATTTTTAGCAGGTAGGAACAGCAACGAAACCGTTTCCGTTTCCGTTGCTGTTCTTACCTGCTTCAAATTTGTATTGCCTTAATAAGAGTGCTGTATGAGTGTCGAAATGTTGGTGATTATTTTTTACAAATGGCTTTTTAATGTGATTTGATAATAATTAAAAAAAAGACCAAAGAAATAAAAAAGAGAGGGTTGCCTGCTCATTTTTTCTCTCCTTTTTATTTTTTGTGCAAAAAAATTTTTTTTCCTTTTCTTTGTTTATTTTCAGGAATTTTTCACATTAACTGAATTATTTCACCTTAAATAGGATTTAAAAATTTGATTTTAAATTTGGTTTGAATTTGATTAAAATTTTTACAATTTTAATTTTTCTGTATTTTTGTTTTTCTTATACAGTAAAACTCTTCTATAGCGCCGATATTCCAGCTGATGGTGGGTGGGAACTAACTCATTATAGTCCGCTTCGTTTTTGTTTGTTCACGTTCGAGTGCTCGCCAGAGTGACAACCGCAGACCCCGCGCACCCCCTGTTACACCTACCTGCAGCGCAGATTCAATTCTCGGAAGGGCTATAGAAGGGAGGGCTATTCAAGGGTTTTACTGTAATTGAAAAAAAATTGAAATTCGTTCTGTCATAAAGTACAGATATGTTTAAAATTCTTCAAAATCAGACTCAAGGAACGTTAAATTCTTCAAATCGCATGACAAGTTCTCTTTTTGAATAATAAGACGCAATCAGTCTTAAATAAAAAAATTAAAAACTTGAATTTGAATGCGATCTGAAGTAAATTCCTGGTTTTTTTAAAATGAAATTCCCGATCGGTCGTGTTTTTGTCCAAAAAGTTTTTTCACTTTTTGCAAAATAATTATTAAACGCAATTAATTCTCTTATCTAATTTACAATATTGATTTTAGAGATATATTTAAAGGGTCAAGTGATATTTAAAGAAGAAAAATGTTTGAAAGAACTTACAGTTTTTCAGCTAGGAGCAAAGCAGCCAGGTCCCCGGGTACTTGTGTGAGTCCACGATCAGAGCACTGAAGTTCCTGTCCCCTGCAACTGCACGCCCAAGGGCATCTCGCCCCGTTAATATTATCCTCAGCCAGGGTGCCAAGTCCGAAGCTTCCGATTCCCGTGCTGTGGCTTGCGCCACCCAGAACCGAGAGGATCAGCAGGAGTCCCCAGGCGCAAACCACTGAGCCGCAGCTCACGCCCAACAGTCTCAACGACCACGTGGGGGTCATCGCCTTCGCCATTCCCAAAACTCTCTTATTCACCTCCTTGATAGCCTCGTTAGAGTTCTCCAATATCTTGCTCAATTTGCCGAGGCGCTTCGGCCTGATGATATTGCAGCTCTCCTGATAAGGCGGACACCTCACAATCCACTCACCTTGGTTCACCAGAACGGGATCAACACTTGCCACGTTATTTGTCCACACTACACTTCTCCAAGGAATGTTACTCCTCAACGAAAGATTATTCCTCCACGATAAATTATTCGACGGAGGATTACACGAAAGGTTATTTGGAGACGAGAGATTTTCAGAAACCACTTCACTTGACTCTTCCCGAGTCACTGGATGGTGCCCAATTTCTCGGACTTCTAGACTTTCTCTCGCGGGTCTCTCCGTTTTTCTTCGAGAATCATGTACTCGAACTGGAGATCGACTTTTGTTGAAACTTTTCGTAGAACTTTTGTCCTTGTGTCTTCTACAGGAACGACTTCGTCTTTTGTGACAAGCCCCTGTTCCAATTTTTGGGAGATTTCTCTCTGCTTGATGGACCAATTTAAAGGTGGCCCGATCGAGCGAGTTCCTAGAATCGGAACTGCTGGCCCGAAATGGTGGCACGACTAGAGCATCTGCCGGGCCCGTTGGGGGGCCGTAGTTGGGGCCCCCTTTTCGCCAGGGAGGCCCTTGTACGGCGACCGCGGTTTCCACCACTAACGACAGGACCCGTTCCTGCTCATTCTGCGGCAGCGGCGCCACTGACTTTATCTTGATGCTGGGGGCTATCAGGGGTCTATCGTACCCCCGAGGGTACGAGTCTGCAGCACCGATTCGCGACTCCGGGAACAGATTCGGGACCGGTCATCTATTTCCAATTCGACACTTGGAACGATCCTGCTTTCGCGATTTCTTTGGAGTCTTGTCCTCGTCGCTTCGTCTCGATGGCACGATTCAGAGTCAGGCTAGAATTGCATTACTGATTCCTGCTATTTGTTTGATGGGATTTTCTGGTCCTTCAGACAAAGCGGCTGCATTACCTGCAAGAGAGAGAAAAATTAGTCTCTTAGGAGGGAAATTGTTTTCAGGAGTTGAAACAATGGCGACAATCAATTCTAATTCTTACGTGATTTATTGTAGTTCTAAGGGGGTGTTATAGGTTTAACAATAAAGAAATAATTTTTCGTCTGCATTTTTTGATAGCATTTGGTATCTAAAATTTGTACATAGAAGGATTCGTTTGGATTGGTCTTCAGTATTAGTTTCTTTTTTATAACATAAACAGGGTTATTTCCCGGTTTGTTCCGGTCAAGTTTTTTTATTTTCATGGTCAAATAAAAGTAACATAATTGCCAAATAATTCAAGGTTGAAACAAATATTTCATTCTAAGTGATGAGATTTCAATTAAACTAATGATTAACTGGAAAGGCTAACAGGAAACTGGAAAAAGTTGAGTTTTCAACAAAAAATCAGTTTTCAACAAATAGGATGAATTGTCAATCCAAACTTGAATGATCAAATTTTAAGTTCAAGAAAATTACTTTCCACAGAAAAACGAACTTATGAAAAAAAAAATTCAAAAAATACTTATATTTTCAAACAAAGTGATTAATTTTTAATTAAAATTTTAAGTCTTTAACCGGAATAGTTGAATTTTGAACCAGAAAGATGAATTTTCAACTACAATGATGAATATGTTTTCTTGTACTAGAATAGTTGAATTTTTGACCAAAGAGATGATTTTTTAACCAAGAAGATTAATTTTCCAGACAATTTTTAACAAAATAGGTCCAACCTAAAGGATGAATTTTCAACTGATTTAAAATATAATTTTCTACCAAAAAAATCATTCATTTAACGAAATACGTGAATTTTCAATGAAATAGTTGAATTATCAATTTTAAAAAAGACAAATTTTCATCCAAATTGTTGAATATGTAATTCTTAACTAAGAAAAGAAATGAATTTTCAAAGAAGTAGTTGAAATTTCTTCTGGAATAGTTATAGTTAACATTTTAGTTGAAAAATTAATTTTCAACAAATTAGTTCCACTTTTAAAAAGCATTCAATTTTCAATTAAAATTAATTATTTAAATTAATTAAATAATAATAATAATAAATAATTAAATTATTAAAATTAAAATGTCTTCTAAATTCGAACGATAGTACTTTAAAAAAATTCCCATTGCATGTTAAAAATTACCGATAATTTCTTTAACGATATTTATTTTCTAAAATTCCCTGTTCAAAGTTAGGATAATTGTTTTCTAAATTGACCAAAATTATTGAAATAATGAAAACTGGAATTCTAAATTTTAAGAAATTTCAATGAGATTAAAATCAAATTTTAAATCCTATTTAACTTCCAATAATCAAGTTATTGAGCAGAATTCCTGAAAATAAAACCAAGAATCTAACGACTTAAATGGTATTAAAATCAAATTTAAAATCCTATTTAACTTCCAATAATCAAGTTAATGAACAGAATTTCTGAAAATAAAACAAAGAATCTAATGACCAATTTAGAATAACCAGCATAAAATGTTCCTATAGCAAAGGAAAAAATTATTTTTTTTCGACAAAAATCAAAAAGGGGAAAGAAAAATGAGAAGGCAACCAACTCAATCAACTTTCTTATACTTTTTATTTCTTTCGTCTTTTTTATCTTTATTATTATAAAATCACAATTAAAAAACATTTATAAAAAATTAACACCAACATTTTGAAACTCTTAGAGCACCCTTTTCAAGGCAAACAAAAATTCCAGCAGGCAGGAGCAGCAACGAAACCACATTGCTCTTTTCTAAAGAGGATTGCGATTTCGTTGTTGTTCCTTCGTTAGATGCTCGGTTTTATTTTCGGGAATTCTGCATATTCATTTCAATTTAATACGATCAGAAGTAAATTCCCGGGTTTTAATTCAAATCCCGGTCATTTCCCAGCTTCTATTAGAGAGAATGGTCGTTTCGTTGCTGTTCCTTCGTTTGATTCTTGACTTTTCCAGGAATTCTGTACATTGCCTTACATTTTACTGCGATCAGAAATAAATTCCCGTTTTGAAATTGAATTCACGGTAATTTCCCGATTTGTAATAGAGAAAAATGGGGTTTCGTTGCAGTTCCTTCGTTCAATTCTTGGATTTTTCAGGAATTCTGTACATTACCTTACATTTTACTGCGATCAGAAATAAATTCCCGGTTTGAAATTAAATTCACGGTCATTTCCAGGTTTCTATTAGAGAGAATTGTTTTTTCGTTGTTGTTCCTTCGTTAGAGTTTTAGCTTTTTCAGGAAGTCTGTATATGAACTTAGATTTTACTGAAATCAGAAGTAAATTCTCGGGGTTTAATTAAATTCCCAGTCATTTCCTGGTTTCTATTAAAGAGAATCGTGTTTTCGTTGCTGTTCCTTCGTTATATGATTGGTTTTATTTTCAGGGATTCTGCATATTCACTTTAATATAATACAATCAGGAGCCAATTCCCGGGTTTTAATTCAATTTTCGGTCATTTTTCGGTTTCTATTAGAGAGAATTGTGGTTTCGTTGCTGTTCCTTCGCGCGATTCTCGGATTTTTCAGGAATTCTGTATATGTACTTATTTTTTACTGCAATCAGAACTAAATTCCCGAGTTTTAATTAATTTCCCAGTCATTTCCCGGTTTCTATCAGAGAAAATTGTGGGTTCGTTGCTGTTCCTTCGTTAGATTCTTGGCTTTTACAGGAATTTTGCACATTACCTTAAATTTTACTGCGATCAGAAGTAAATGCCCTGTTCTTAATTTAATTCCCGGTCATTTTCCGGTTTCTATTAGAGAGAATTGTGATTTCGTTGCTGTTCCTTCGTTAGATGATTAGTTTTATTTTCAGAGATTCTGCGTATTCACTTGAATATAATACGATGAGGAGTAAATTCTCGGGTATTAATTAAATTGCCGGTACTTTCCCGTTTTCTATTAAAGAAATTTGTGATTTCGTTGCTGTTCCTTCGTCAGATTTTTGACTTTTTCAGGAATTCTTTACATGACCTTACGATCAGTGGAATATTTTTTCGAATAAAATCTATGTATAAACAAAAGATAAACTCGATAAGGAAATGTGAAACTCTAAATGATACAGTTGGCTGGATAGAGAAGAGAGAGGATCGCGACTTGATTTCAATATCTAGCCTTCAGAAAATGGGATACGTGTTGTAAATCCGGTGTTGTCTACGGCTCTCGAGTTTCCCCGTACACCTGTATAGAGATAATTCGGATTCAGTCGTTTCACACGGGCAAAAAGAGGAGAGATGGCAAGGTATTGTATTCAAGGAGGGTAGATATCACCAGCAGATCCTCGTCTCTGCTAGATATAAAATATATGAATGTCAAGATCGAGATACGTGTGTACATTGATCGTACATTGGTTTGTTCGTAGCACGTTTGGCGAGAAGAAGGCAACCAGAAGAACGAAAGCCGAGCAGGGGATACCGAAGAAAATTCCAATATAGTTGAAACCCCTGCCCAGGCCGTGCCCGGAATGCATTCGGGCTTTGATTGTGCCTCGGAAGCATATTTTCCCCTCGTACTTCCGATATTGCAGCACACACCAATCTTCTTCTTCTTCTTCCTCTCCTTTTTTTTCTTCCTCTTTTTCTTCTTCTTCTTGCAACTCCTATGCGTACGCGAATCTGTCCGGACTTTTCTACGACATTCCTTACAGCGACATGCCCGATGCCTACGTCCGGAAATGCATACGGTGAAAGAAAATGAGTTATTTCAATATCAACCAAGGAGTGAAAATTTATTTAAAGCGTAGTCGATCCTGTGGAAATTGAATTTTTTTTGCAAATAACGAATTTCAAATGCTGTTCGTAATATTTGAATTGGTATACATGTTTTTCATTGCACTTCTTTGAACTAACTGGGTGGCGATATATGGGACATTTTTTAAATTATTTTTTTTTAAGATCTCCTTTTGCTCCGCTGGAAAGCCAACCACGAATTTTCTGATTGCCAGTCGGGTGCGTTCCCCTTAAGCTCCTAGAGATATCTGGAAAAGAATCCTTTTTAAGAATTTTGCAAGAAATTTATATTATCATCAGAGAATAACAGAATTTCATAACGCATGAATCCCAGCGGAGCGAAAAGAGATACTTTTTCAGAAAAAATATAATCTATTAAAAATTAATCTATTACGGTTGGAAATTAACTCTCGAATACTTTGGCAGAAAATGTAACTATTTAATAAATTATTTTGTATTTTGTTTAAAATCTTTTGTCTTGGTAAAAAATCATTTTTTTTTGTTTAAAAATACAACTGTGTGTTTGAAAATTAATCGGATTTAGTCGACGATCCATGTATTTTGTTGAAAATTCTTTTTTTTTTGTATGTTACAAGTTAATGCTGAGTTCTTTTTAAAACATTAATTGTATTAAAAGAAAAATTTAAGTATTAAATTTTTGATTAAAAAGTGATATCTTTTAGATCGGAAATTCATCTAGCTAGTAGGAAAATTTAGAAATGAAATTTATTTATTTAAGTTTAAATTTAGTTATTTAAATTATTTATTTAAAAACTTACGTTTTTTTGTTTAAATTTAGTCTTTTCTGGTAGGAAATTAATCTACTTGGAGAAAATTCAACTGTTTGTTAAAAAAATTATATATTTTGTTGAGAACTCTTTATTATTTTTAAAAATTCACCTTTTTGTATTAAAATGTGACTATTTAATTAAAAATTCTACTGTTAAATTCGCTTTTGATTTATATGAACAAAAAAAATTTGCTTAACTCAAAAATATTTTTTTTTTGTTTTAACAATATATTCGGGCAGTTTAAGAATTTGTTTGGTTCAATCAATATATCGTATTTTTAATAGTATTTTATTATTATTTTAATAGTTTGATAGTATTTTGTTGAAAATTCTTTATTTTATTAGGTGAAAAGTTAATTTTTGTACTTAAAGTTTAAAAATTTTGTTTAAAAAAACTGAATGCTGGAAAATGATATTTTTTGTTGAAAATTTAAATTTTCGGTATGAATATTGTACCAAATAAAGAATTATTTCTTTTAAAAACATTGTCTTAAATGAAAAATTTAACTATAAAATTCTTGATTAAAAAAGTGATATCTTTTAGATTGGAAATTCAACTAGCGAGTAAGAAAATTTAGAAATGAAAAAATATAAACTAAAAATTAATCAAATCAACTCTGCATTAATATCACATCTATTTTTTAAATTATTTATTTTTAAACTTCAGTATTTTGTTGAAATTTCACCTTTTCTGGTAGGAAATTAATCTATTCACAGAAAAATTCAACTGTTTGTTTAAAATTTTATATATTTCGTTGAGAACTCTTCATTTTTGTTAGAAAATGCATCTTTTTGGTTAAAAATTTAAATATTTCGTTAAAAATTCTACTGTTAAATTCGGTTTTAATTTATTTGAACAAAAAAAAATTGGTTGTCTCAAAAATATTTTTTGATTGTTTTAACCAAATATTTAAACAGCTTAAGAATTTGTTTGGTTCAATAAAATTTTCATCTATAACCGAAAAAACAGTTTATTCATATAAATTATAAAGAATAAATTATTCTAAATGTTAAAAAGTATATTATTTTAAAGAAAATTTATAATAATTATTCAGTTGATAATTATAAATAAAAACTCAATAATTTCACTTACAAATGCAAAATTAAAAAAAGATACAATAAAAATTCTATAACGATTCAAGCAATTTTTTGCACATTCGACTGCGTTAAATAGTTTTTTTCATGTACTTTCAAATAAAAAGTATTCTATTTGAAAGAGTTCAGTTTTAAATTGCTTTATTTTCCATATTTAAGTAAAAATTTCTCTTTTTAAATAAACCATCGAATTTTTCTGGAACAAATTTCTTTTTTTAATTAAAAAAGTTAAGGTTGATTGGCTATTGATTGAAAGCTTCCTAATATAAAACTAATAATTTTAAATTATTGGAAAATTGAAAATAGCTTATAAATTTTTAATCAGATCTTTAACTACTAGAGATTTAGAAATAAAGCAGTTAATTTTTAACATTAAAATCTATAAACTGTTAAATTTTTAACAGATTCAGAATCGCCCTATAACTTTATTGTTTATTGTCCAAACTAATTAAATTATTTATATTTATAATTCATCGGCCAAATTTTTTTATCACAAATTTTTAATTTCGAAAGATTTTAATTGTTTTGTAATTCTTCCAGAGACATGAAATAGAAAATTTTGAAAGAAATAGATTTAAACAAACGCTCTAAATCGAAAGTGAATTTTTGACTAATGAACCTAAGAAAGAAATCACTTTTCTAATTTCCGAGTAGTTTAGAGATTTCAAGATAAAGTTTTTTAAACAAAACCTATTGCAAAACAAAATCTAGGATTCGAAATAAAATTACAGCTCATTTTCAAGTTTTTACAGGTTTCCAAGTCAAATTTCCACCCTGCACTAAAGATTAAAAAATCAGTTATTGGCTCTTGATTATTTGATCGTAAATACCAATAACCAATGAAATCAAATTATTATATCACATTTACGCTTTAGCAATTTGATCCATCCTAGATACAAATCTATATTTGAACTATATTAAAAGTTGGAATTACTTTTGGATGGAAAACTGCCTTTCGTGAATACCATCCCTTAGAAAAAGTCCTTGCAAATTAAATATTAATTACGGACTGAGATCCCAATTTCGTAACGCGAAATAAATTCTGACAGTGACAAATGAAGGGAGAAAGGTAGAAACGTTAATTAATTTTAGTGAAGTGAGTTCGTAATAATTAATTTCAAATATTTCGTAGGGCCTTAAGGTCAGACTGAATGTATTTTTTTCAATGGAAAGCAAAACATTTTTTTCGTAATTACACAATTTTTTAAATGGTTTTGAGGTACTGTTTTGGGGTTTATAATTCAGGTACAGTAGATTATCACAAAGCGCCCTTTCTCACCAAGTGCCCTTAATCATCAAGCGCCATTTATCACCAAGCGCCTTTCTCACCAAGCGTCTTTTTCACCAAGCGCCTCTCCCTTCCATTACCTCTGAATTCAGTAAGCGCCTTGAGTGTGACATTAGATGCGCCTGCGCGAGACGTGGCTTAACTAGAAAGGAGCTTAGTGACAAAATAGAGTTTAGAAAGTATAATTTCAGAATAGAAACTGACAAGAAATCTGAACACGATATCGTTCAGGGTGCTTAAAGCCACAGTCGATGAAAAATGCATTTGTTTCTGGGGTTTCATCTAACGAAATGAAAAACGATCGTTTTACAAAAGTATGATACGTGCAGTGCTTTGAAAAGTTTTCTGCCGATTGTTCCCGTGGAAAAGCGACTGGAAAGGAAGTCGGCGAGTGCTCGAATGCACGGTACCTGAGATCCATTACGTTTCGGTTTTCCGCAGTATCCTGCGATGTATCCGACGGAAATTGGAAAAATAAATGAAAATCGATTTTTCTGTCCGCTTCCTATATCCGCGCTTATCGCCGCCTCTACATAACCTACCACGCCAACTCTCGTCTTACACCCACAACTCTTACTTGCCTTTTCCCTCCTCAACACCCTATCCAGAGATACTTGTAACTCTTCCAACGATTTCTTGGCCAGACTAAAAAGCGTTTTTTTTGGATCAGAAAGTTTTAGAGATCGTATTCGTCAACCGATTTCAAGTTTTTATTTTAAGTTGAAGCTTCTTAAATTTCAGAGAGACCGGTGGAAGTCGATATATGAGTACGATTCTCATTGATTTTTTATCTAAGTTGCAAAATGCAATGAATGAAGTGGATAAATGAGTGAATTAAAGCTCAAAATGCCGCTGGATCAGTTTGACCCCATCAATTCAGAATGAAAGTCAAGTGAAGGTCAAAATGAAGAAAACCATTAGCTCGAAGAAAACCTCGGCTCTCTGAAGTTTTTTGGACACTGCATCCGAATCCGGGCTAAGTTTGATCCCATCAGGTCAGAATCAAGTTCAAGTGAAGGTCAACATGAGAAAAAGCCATTGAATCGGCGTGAAACACTACTGTAAGACGTTTTTGGGATCGCTAAATCCGAATCCGGGGTCACTTTTACCCAATTAGGTCGGGATAAATGTCATACGAGTCAAAATGGAGAAAGCTATGGAATCGAACTCATGGGGTCGAACAAACCCCGGATGTTGACCTTGGGATGACCTTCATCCCGATCTGATGGGGAAAAATTACGCCTGTATTCGGATTTAGCGACCCCAAAAACGTCCTTAAGTAATGATTTGTGCAGATTCAATGGTTTTTCATTATTTTGATTTTCACTTGAAGTTTATTCTGACATTATGGGGTCAATCTGACCCTGTATCCTGATTAAGCCAACCGAGAAACATCTGATAGTGGAAATTTTCTCCGACCACTTGGTTTCCTCCGATCTAATTATTTTCTTTATTTTAACCCTCACTTGACCTTGATAATTAATGGATGGAGTCAAACTGATCCCGGATTCGGATTGAGCGACCTCAAAAACGTACGATTAGGATGGTTTCGCTCGGGTTGAAAAACTTTTTTTTGTGGGACTGTTATCTTTCTGGAATAGTTTCTTTTCATCTAAAGAATAATTTTTTATACCATAGATACGCACTCAAAAAAATTGTTAGATAATTTTCTTATGGTGGAAGTTTTTCCAAATAATTGTTAAATGAAATTCCGCTAAGAACCACCGCCGGGCGAATTAGATTTGACCAATCTCTTTAAAGCTGAATGAGCTTAAATATAAGAAAAAAATTTTTTAAATCGATTCAGAAATACAATCTCTGAAACTTCTTGAATAAAAAAATCCACTTTTCTTCACTTGGCCGGAGAAAAAAGTGTTGCAAAGCGTTTTTCCTGACTACTCCAGTAGCTACTTTGGTCCAATTAAAATGCTCTAACATCGTTAATTAATGTAGAGGGCCTTGGAGAACAGGGTTGAGTGTGATCAGGTCTTGAGGAATAATACAAGAGGGAAAAAATGAGAGGATGCAATCAGAGAGATCGTCTATCGAGCTTCGAACTAGGATTTTTCCTACCTTTTTTCTACTTTTTTGGCTACTTTTTTGTGTAGAATCCGAGAATTCGAGGGTTATGTGAGAAAAGGGGTGACATCGCTTTCCCCCTTGTCTCTGTAGCATTCTAACTCAGCCCTATTTCTCTTCGTTTGACTCCCCCAATTTTCCCCCAGACTACTTTGAACCAAGCCACCTTAACTTCGACATCAGAGGCAGGCACTGCGATATTATCCGTTGTAGAGTGCTCGAGAATATTACGTGCGTGGTGTGTGCCCCACACCCACACCACCCACCGCCACCTATTTACCCAGCCTGCCTTTCGAGTACCCACGTCGATGGCGACTGCTAATCGAGTTATCGATCCTCGACTCGTCACCGCCAGTGAGCGAATATTAGATTCCCGACCATTTTTAATATCCATCGGATCAGACGGAAACGAGGAACGGATGCGAAAAAAAAGTCGAAAATAAAATACTTTTGACTTCTCTGCTCATCGGCGATCGCAAACGCCAGAAGCGGTTCACTGCTTTCTGTGAAAAAACTCTCTTAATTTGCCGGATCACGATTTTCTGGTCGCAGGCAATTGATTTTTTTTTCTTTCTTTTATTCACTGATGAATTCAGTTTGGAAGCTGAACCTTCATACGGGAACTTTTGCAAATGACAATAGTATCCGAGTTTGAGAGCTAACTTCTGTGGAATCAATAAAAATATAATTATTTATTTTTAATTACAAAAGGAAGGATCAAAGGGTATTTTTTTGTCAAGCTGATAGGGTACTTTTTTGGCGCTTAAATGATAAGAAATTCAGGATAAATTTATAAGATTTTAGAACAATTGAAATTACATTCAAAAGAATTCGAATGAATTGGAAACAATTTTGAAAATCAAAATAATTACATTGAATCCCGTAAAAATGATTGAATTTTTAATTGAGTTCAGAGTCATTTAAGATAAAAGAGAAGAATTCAAAAAACTCCATAAAAGTAAAGACAAAGAAAAAAGGAAATAAAAATGAGAAGGCAACCAACGAAATTCTCTTCCTTCTATTTTTTATTCATTTAGTCCCTTTATTTTTATTACTATCAAATTACAGTAAAAAAAACATTTGTGAAAACTAATCATGAACGTTTCGGCCTTCATACAGCACCCTTATCAAGGAGAATAAATAAATCAAATAAAAAAAATAAATATATTCGAGCAGGCAGCAACAACAACGAAACCAGGATGCTCTCTTCCTGATCATCGAGAAACAAGCAACAAAATTCTTTCGATTTATTTATTACACTTTTTTTAGGATTTTTTATTCTCGGGTGTCAGAAAGAGAGCATCGTAGTTTCGTTGCTGTGCCTGTCTGCGCGAATATTTTTTTTATTTTATGTAAATATTTTCTTTACCTTGATAGTGTGCTGCATGAGTGCCTAGGTGTTAGTGAGTATTTTTCCAAATGTTTTTTATTTTTATTTGATAATAAAAATAAAAAAGGCGAAAAAAATAAAAAGGAGAAGGAATATAAAATACTTTGAAAATCTAAAAAAAGTGAATTGAAGTGAGTAGAATTGAGTGAATTTGGAAACATTCAAAAGAATTTAAAAGAAGTTAGGATTAGATAATAAGAATTCAGGACGAATACCAAAGGAATTGAAAAAAAAAAATATTTGAAAATCTCTTCGTCTCTTCGTCTCTCACGTCCTGTGAAAAGTTCTTTGAAATTCATTGAAATATTTAAATCCCTTAAAATTATTCAAACTCTCCGAAATCCCTGGAAATTATTTAAATTTCTTGAACATACTTTGGAATTTTTTTAAATACCCTAAAATATTTCAGTCTTTGAAATTCCTTCAAACTATTGTAATAAGTAAACAAATTCTGGGAATCTTTTAAAATCTCCTAAAATATTTCGAAGTTTTTTATAACTCCTAAGAATGCCAAGGAATTTAATAAAAATAATTTAAAATATTGCAAATCCTTTGATTATTTTATCAATTGATCCTCGAGATCAATTCAATTAAAACTTTTAAAAATTAAAAAAAAAACATTGAATTAAATAGAATAGAGTAAATTTAGAAGAATTCAAGCGAATGAAAAAAAATTCAGTAAACTCATCAAATTGAAGATAATTTCAAAAAATTGTAAGATAAATTAATAAAAGTTCAGGGTGAATTCCAAATCTCTAGAAAATTCTTTATCCTAAAATATTTCAAACGATTTAAATCACTTCAAATTAATGAGTTTAATTTAAAAATTTCATTAAATATTTTAAAATTTCTTAACATACTTTAAATACTTTAAATTAAAAAAAAACATTTTAATTAGTGTCATATATAAAAAAAATTTCGGAATTTTTGAAAAATACACTTAAACATTTCAACGAATTCAAGACAAATCAAAAAATATATATAAACCAGAAATGAAAGTTTGGTTGACAGAACAAAAGTTTGGTTGCTCCAACAAAATTTTTTGGTTGCCATAGAAGAAACATAATTGTTTTATTAATCCAACCAAATTATTTTCTTGGAGCCTATAGTTGAAATAACCGAAATAATTTTTCTGGACGAACTAAATATTTTTGATCACAACAAAGTTATTTTTTCTTGTGCCAACATAACTTTGAAAAGCTTTGCTGGAACAATACAATTTTTTAAGCTAAAAATTATTTGCTTACGAAAAAAATTTATTTTGTAAATAAAATGTAAAATATTTTCTGTTTATTAGATTTATTTATTATTTATCAAAAAAAAAATTATGTTGTAACTACAACTGATTTGTTTGTAGTCACAACCAAATTTTAGTAAGATCAACCAAAACTGTTCAACAAAATTATTTTGTTTCTGGGACATTATTTTTTTCTCAATGTAAAAAAAGTCACTAATAGTGCCTGTGTGGAAGCCCTTTTAATTTTTTACAATTACCTTTTATATAAAATCTCTGATTTTTGCTATTTTTTTCAAATTGCGTGACTCAAATAGGGTAGGGCAGACCGGGGCACGTTGTCACACGGGGCACGTTGTCACATCGGGTTTATTTAAAAAACTAATAACCAGATGGCAGCATTCATCATTTCCTAAACGTGTTAGTGTATTCCCCACTTTGGTGTGTTCACAATGACCCGATTGCTCCTACCGTGTTCACGTAAAATCAACTAGAAAGTTTTTTGCGACCGTGAGTAAAATTGTATTACCTAATTTTCAACGGACGTGTCGCCCATAAGACTGTTTGGAGTAAAAAATGCCTTCGGGGCACGTTGTAGCGAAATTTGATGGGGCACGTTGTCACACATGTACCTAAGAAGCTCAAATATTGCGAATCTTCGGATGACGATAACAAGTAAAAATATTTTGACTTTAATCACCGACATGATTATAAAAAATTGTGTATTAATAAGTTGCGCATTCGAGTCGAATTCTTGTATTTAGGTTGAGACAAAAACTTACAATTAGTTCTTTTTGTACTTTTTTAAAAATAAAAAAAATTTTCTGTGAAGGATTTTACTTTTCTAAATTGCAGCGCATTATAATATATTGGCATTTACGTTAAATACAGTTTGTATAAAACTTTGCATGCAATTACATTCGATGTGACATTCGATACTGTCTAATCCAAGCTGAGGGTTCTCTCGAAATTTTTGCATATCACAGTGCTCTTAAATATTGAATTTAAAAAATAAAAAAAATGTGTGACAACGTGCCCCGGTCTACCCTGCCCGTAAGGATATGAACTGTGAGGCCTGTAATTTTAATCAGAATTAAAAGTAAGGGAATATTGATCATTCTATTCTGGTTAAAGTAACCACAATTGTTGTTGAGTGATGCACTCTAAACCTCAAGAAGATTGCTTGGCACGGAGAATCCGGCAAAGATCGTTATTGCTTTCCTTGATGCTTTCGAAGCGAATGCACCGTCTGCAGTCTGCACTTACGATTAGTAGGATGCTGGCCGAAGAGTGGCCAAAAAAGAAGAAAGCCATTTTCCGATTAATACATGGATCGCAGTCTGGAGTCTGCAGAGCACACCTACGCAACTGAGTAATCCACTCCGAAGATAACTTGGTCTCCTCTTGAGCGCGTCGAAAGGAAAGGTGCGATTCTGTGTCGTCGGGAGAGGCGCGGGAATCGGGATGAGGGTGGTTCAAGAGTATCCAGTGTGATTTCCCTGGGGCGAAGTCGGCCGATCGGTCGATCGAGTGGGTGGTTGAAAACCGCACTGGGAAACCTAATATCCGAAGGCCCACCCTTCACTTGCTTTTCTGTCCATCCAAAGAAAGCACAGACTGTACTAAGGAGGGACTCTGTAACTCGAGATGCACGGAAACAAGTTTATCTGACTTTTTAAAAGAAATCGAAAGGGTGCGTCACTGGGTAGGGTGGAACATCATCTTCTAGACGCTAGACTTCATTTTCATCACTACTGCTTACAAGTTTTTTCTGGTGATCTTTGAGAGAGATTCCTGTCAAATGTTAACTGAATCGGGTATTTAGGATGCTACAGGACATACCAAGAAGAGGGTGACGATTTGGCCGATGATTTCAAATTCCCGGTGTCTCCCGGTTTCTCCCGATTTCTCCTGGTTACTCCCGATTTCTCCCGGTTACTCCCGATTTCTTCCAGTCAAGTTTTTCAATATTCCGGGTCAACTAAAAGAAACATTTATATTTCTCGAAAAACGCTAATATTTACTTTTTATCATGACGTTCATTCGAAACATTCTTTACATTTTGAAACAAAATTAGGAGTTTTATAATGATCTGAAACCAAATCAATCCTTGCTTTGACGAACAATCTATATGAATTTTAAATGATAGGTTTTTCTTTATGTCGAATCAGTCCACGTAAATTAAAATAAAATTGAGCCAAAAACATTTTTTCGAACTCAGAATTCATTTTATTAAAAACTTCTTTCTCAATCCTTGACGTTTCGGTACAATGCGTAACTTTTTTTAAAATCTTGCCCTTCAATGATTAAAGTCTTTCATTTTTGGAGACTTCAAAAAAACCATTTTAATCGTTTAAAAGTTGTTTTAGGAACAAAAATTTTGACTGTAAAAATTTCGAAATGATATCGTGCTTTATTTGTTTGTCTTTTGTTTTCTACTCTTTGACATTAATCTTATGTTTGATTGATTGAAACTTCTAAAAGTCAGGTTAAAACTGTATAATAATCTATATAATTATTTATCATGATTGTTTTCTATAATATTACTAACTGCAAAAATAAAATTATTTAGGTTAGTACAAAACGTCAAGGATTGAAAAAAGAGTTTTCATTCAAAATAAGTTCTGAGCTTGAAAAAATGTATTTTGGCTCAATTTTATTTTAATTTATGTGGACCCAAAAATACAATTTTCAGCAAATTACATGAATTTTTACAAAATAGTAGAATTTTAAATCAAAGGAGACAAGTTTTCAAAAAAGTTCTGGAATTTTTATCTTGAAAAAAAATCAATTTTTAACAGAAAATGGAAAAGCTACATTTTTAGTATAAGAATATTAATTTCTATCTTATCTCATTAATTTTCCACTAAAATAATAAATCCTCAACTGGAGTAGTTGAATTAAAAAATTGAGTTTTCAACTAAAACAATGAACTTTTATTAGAAATAGTTGAAGTTTCAACCAAAAAAAAATTATTTTTAATAAAAGAGATAAATTGTCAGCAAAAATCTAAATAATTAGGTTTCAAGTTAAGGAAATCAATGCTTAACAAAAAAAGAAAATTTTTAATCAGAAAAGATAATTTTTCAATCCAATATTTTCAGTCTAGAAAAATTATTTTAAATTAAAAAAGTAACAAGTTTTCAATAAAATAGTTCATTTTATCAAAAAAATTCTTTTTTAATTAATATAATGAATCTTCAATAAAAAAAAATCTTACCAAAAGAGTTTCTTTCTCAACCAAGTAAATATATTTTTAATCTAAAAAATGTATTTAAAATAAAATTATTAATATTTTACTATAATACTTAAATTTTCAACCAAAAACACTAATTTTTAAAAATGACATTAACTTTTCTAAAACAGTCGATTTTCTTCTACAAAAACCTTTCTTCTTAACTAAATACGTGAATTTTTAAAGGAAAAAATAAATTATCAATTTAAAGAAACCAAACATCCAAATTTTTTACTTTTAAACTAGAAAATTTTTTTTACTGTCACCGACAATTTTTTTACCGGTACTATGCAAATTACATGTAAAGTAATGCGCTGTCAAAAAAATTAGAATTTTATTTTTTAAATTTAAATTGTTTTATTCTGTGCATAAAAGATTGTATGTTAAAAACTTGACAAAAGATTCTAGCATTAGTAGAGGCCTTTGTGTTTGGAATATCAACTATTATATTATAAGTTTAAAATTAATTTTTTAGTTGAAAATTTAACTATTTCATTTTTGGCTAAAATTGATTTTTTTACAGTGAAAATTCAAATACTCACTGGTTTAGTATCTGTTTAAAATTTTTTATTTTTCTTTTATTTTAAGATTGAAAAATAATCCATTTTTTCAAGAATAATTTTATGCAAAAGAGCATGAAAAAGATTCAATCATTAAAAAACAGATTTTCAAACTATCTCACTTTCCGGCTCATTAGAGACATAAATATCAACAAAACAGAAAAAAGGCGAAAGTGAAATAATTATTTATGTGTACAATTTTACGAGTATTATTTTTTTGTCTCATTCGATATTTCTCAAGCAGATTGTGCAGACGAAATATTTGTCAATTTTCTATATTTCCCGTCAGCTGAACAGGTAATCCGAGAAACAGGAACTTAAAACAAACGCAAGGGTTAAATAAAAATGGTTGAAGATTGGCTGTATCTCTCATTGCTATAGTTTCTCTCTCTAAAAGATCAAAAAATTTACCAACAGAATACTGTGTTTTCGATTTTCTTTTAGATGTAGCTGCAGTCATTTATATGCCCAGCCAAAACTACCGTTTCCTACAAATATGAACATATTGTAGCCCTGTTAATAGATGATACTAAATTGTTGACCTTTCTTTATTTAAAGAAGGAAATAAAGTTCGACTCCTGGATTTCTCCCTCATCAAAGCTAATGGCGATAATTTCTGTGGAGGCGGTCGTTAGCTGCTCAGGGATGGGCGTCGTGCTCGATTAATCGGCTAACCGCCTTGAGTGGACAACCTCGAATTGCAGATTGTTTCCGTAAACTCTCGACGCCAACCTCCGATTTGTTTTACCTCTCTTAACCCAATTTGTCTTACTTAAGTTCAATCGCCATTTCCAATTGATCTCCTCCAAGACCCAGACTCAGTGAAAATGGCTTAAAGGATTAAGAGAATTCGAACCTCCAACTGCCACAAGGATAAAAACAAATTCTTCAGTTCTCAATCTCTTCTCCACTTTTAATTAAGTAATTGACTGGTCCTTTATCTTCGATGAAGATACAAAAACAGTAAAATTGACATCTATTGGACCTCGGTAAAGTGGTTATCTCTTGAAAAATTCAATTAGCCAAACAACAGCCATTTGGATTATCGATGCAGCGAAAGGCTTTCCGGCTTCTCACAGATGCGTTTGGCGTTCGAACGAGCGAGTATATGTCCTTTAAAGATTTTACGTGCCATGCAAAGCCAAAACTTCATACATGCGAATTTACTTCAGCAGCTTTCCCGTTTTACTGCCAATATCCGACGCGCAGCGTACACGTCGAACCCGAGAACCTAATAAAGTGTCGTCTGCTCACGAAGGTACCTAGCGTACTGCGTGGCTAAATTCACCGAGCATCCCTGACAGTTCTGAAAAGCAGGTTGCTGCATTTCCGCTGGTATCATCCTCGAAAATCGAGTGCAGTCGATATCGGGACAACATTGTGTACGCTTGTGGGTTTATTACTGCCTACAAACCCACATTTGTAAGCCACTATTCGGAAGGGAAATTTTCCCGATGAAGGCCAAATATAGACATAGAGGAAGGAGAGCGATGATGGGTTGAACTTTACTGCCTTCGGTATTTCCACATCTACCCTAGACTAGATTGCTGTGAGTCATCGCAAATACCAAAGCAAACTATTTTGTTGCTGATATTGAAAAAGCTTTCGGATAAGAATGCTTCCGGTTGGCTTTATCTGATGGGACTTTTAAACTGTCTCATTATCGGTAAATTACACTCGGCATTATCAGGGATGGCAAATGTTTTCAGAGGAATGCACTTCGGATAAGGATCTTTTTGTCTAGTTTGTACTCTGATCGTTTCAATAATGCAAAAGTTTTCAGGATGTTGTCTTTCTTCATTAACACAGTTTGATAATGAATTCCTCTTCCGCCGGAAGTGAAGTCATATGAAAAGCAGCCATTACGGTAAATCGAGGAAATTTTTCTTTGGAAAAAAAAGAAGATCGATATTACTAAGCCATCTGCCTATCCGTTGTTTATGGTTTTGGTGACGGCTGGACATCTGCAAGTGCTTCCGACAACACCCCAAAGTGAAACCTGAGGAGAAATATATATGTAGCTTCTCTCTGGCAGCTTGGTTTTATAAACGATGTTTACGCACCCGCTTAATTACTCTTCTCCTGTTTCAAGCTCGTTCTGTGCAATTACTGGATTTAAATATAATCCATTATTTAAATTTAGGCGCTGAAGACTATCAATCATTTTAAAGGGTTAAGAAGTAGCTAAGAAAATAATTTCGTCAAAAATAGACTCAGGCTAATAACAGACTTCATCAACCAAAATGTTCTCAAAATAGAAGAAATAGGGTAATTTAACAGTTTTTCAGGAAAATAGGCGAATACTAAAGTACAGAATTCTTCGAAATAAAATTATTGTTGTAACTATATTGATTTTAATATGAAACTCTTAATATTTCTGAGATTCCAAGTCGAAATTTATTGAATCTAAATCACGAACAGTTGAATCTTCAAGAAAAAAATTAATTTTCAGCTCAGAAAGATGAATTTTCAACCAACTATTGAAATTTTCAATAAATAAAACTAATTTTTATCCAATTAGTTGAACTTTCAAGAAAACGATACAAATTTTAAAAAAAATTATCCTAAAAAGATGAACTTCAAAAAAATTGAACGAGACTAAAAAAAAATTAAATTTCAATGAAACCCCCAAAAGTGCGAACTTCAAATTTTAAAAAACGAAGTTTTCGGAAGATAGTTAAATTTTTAACCAAGCATTGGAATTTTTAACATATTAAATTAACATTTAGTCAAATATTTCAACTATCAAGCGAACGAGACAAATTTTAATAACAAATTTTTACCAAAAAGTATTAAATTTCTAAGAAGAGAGATGAGTTTTCAAATTAAAAAGACAAATTTTAAACAGAAAAGTTAAATTTTCAACCATAGAGACGAATCTTCAATGAAACAGTTGGGTTTCTAGCCAAAAAAATGAATTTTTAACCAAATTATCAAATTTTCTAAAAAAAAAAATTTATTTTCCACCTAAAAATAAACTTTTGAACAAAAACGTGGAATTTTTAAACAACTAAGATTTTGTGGTAAAAAATTAGAAGAATTTAAATTATCTTACCCAAAAAAGGGGAATCTTCAACAAGATAGTTTTTTAGACTTTTTAACCATAACGAATGAATTTTTCTTGAAATTTTTGAATTTTTAAGCAACCAATAATATTTTTAACCAAAAAATTTGAATTTTCTATCAAAAGTGACGAATTTTTAATATGAGTATTAAGTTTTGAACAGGGAAAGTTTCTTCGTCAAGAAAGAAATAAAATTTCAAACACTTTTTTAAAGTTTTATAGCCAAAAATTTGAATTCTCAAAGAAAAATATTAGAGTTGATATTTTGTAAGAAAGCTCAATTTAAAATTTGAAATACAGTTAAATTTAATTAAAAAACAAAAACTCTTTGAACATTTCGAAAAGGTTGAACTTTTAATTTAAAAAAAATTATTTTTCAACACGAAAAACGAATTTTTAATGAAAGAATTAGATTTGTAATCATCGAGGTTAATCTTTAAACAAAAAAATTAATTTTTCACAAAGTAGTTCAGCTTTCAGTAAAAAAAATGAATTTTTAACGAAAAATATAATAGTTCTCATAAATGATGAACTTTCAACAATTAAAGCATTGCAATTTTCAGCATAATTGTTGGAATTTTAATTGCAATTTTTTATAAAACCGTTGAGTTTGAATCCAAAAAAACAAATTTTCAAATAAATATTGTAACTTTTAAGCAAAGAGGAAGTTTCTATAAAATTGTTTAATCTAAAATATAATAGTAGAGTTTTCAATGAAAAAGAATTCAGTTTTAATGAAAAAAATATTTTTTAATTATATTATTTTAATTCTTACGAATTTCAACAGTCTCTTAAAATCTGATAAATTTTATTTCAATTTTACTAAAATAAATGGAACGTCTTGGATTCTTTTTTCCATTAATTTGTATTAATTTGAAATTTACTCTGAATTTTTATTAATTTATTGTTAATTCTTTGAAAATCTACTCAACCAAATGAATTTAAAAATTTGTTCAACAAATTAAATGTATGTTAGAGAAATATAAAAGAAATTGCAAGCATTCGTTGCTAATATTTCAAGTAAACTAAAAAAAGTGCGAAAAATACAAAAAAATTCCAAAAAATTGAGAATAAGTTTATAAATAATTCAGGGTCAATTCCAATATGAGCTGAAAAAATTTCTCAAGATCCCAAATATTCGACTAATTGCAATTAAAATAAATCAAGTGAATTACGAAACCAAAAAAGGTAAAGTAAGAGGAAAGAGGGTAACCGAGGAAAGAATGTGAAGTCTCTGATAATAAAAGTGGTTACTTCATGGCATCTCACTTGTAATAAAAAATAAAATTCTTGGATATAAATACCCAGGGAAAAATTTCCTGAAGCTTTGAGTGGCATTAGTTCATGTAAATATTTCATGTCCCTCTCACATGCGATCTATTCTATAGGATCTAAAACAAGAACGGAATTCTCTTTATTCCATTTGTGCAGCTCCACCCACTCGATGTCCCTCCCTTTCTTTTTTTCTCCCTTTTCCCTCTTCCTATCAGTCTTTTCCTGACCCTCCTTCGCTTTTCATGCATCCGCTCCCTTCTTTATCACCCTTCCACACGTCATTCACTTTTTGCCTTCTGATTTTCTGAGAATCTCATTTAGAAATTCTGATCGGGGCTTTGGTAAGGCCCTGGATAGATTTCCCTTTTTCTAATCGGGCACTCATCGGGAAAAATGTAGGGGGCCTGACTATTTATGTAAGGCTCTTTTAGGCAGGTCATAGCTAGAACTTCCGAGCAGGCCCTAACGAGACTGCCCTTTAATCGCCCGACGATTATTGGGGCCTTGTCTAGACCCTTTCTATTCCCTGATGAATATTTACTAGAACCTGACAGGGCCCCTAACAGTTTTTAGACTAGATATTATGATAGGGGCCCCATCGGGTCCAAACTTCAATTAGGGGAAAATGGGGAAATTTCTGCACGGGATTGGCTTGATGGACTGGGATTGAGGCACGAGTAGGTAAAATCTGATGGGCTGTCCCCACCTTGGAAGAAGTACCTAACCCCATACCAGTAGTGAGTAGGAGGTACTTTGGAACCAGAGATGTTTGGTTAACATGTGCACCTAATGGGCCGTGCGAAATGGATTTTTAAGGTCTTTCTTCGAAGAAATTCCTCCACGGAAGAAAGGACCGGGTCGAAGGTCGGGGGAAACCGTTATTTCCCATCGAACATCGATTCGAGATCGATAGCGCTGATTGGCGCCAACGAGAGATTGGAGAGTGTTTCTCTAAGTCGAGTGCATTGTGAGAGCGTGATGTGGTCTTTTCTCTTGTAATGACTTCAGATTTAACCCCTTTCGGGTCATCCATAAACTACGTTTCCAATTTTTGAATGAACCCCCCCCCCCTCCCCTCCTCCTTCTCTTTGCCAATTCTTTGCTGACATCCGTAGATTTTTCTTCTGCCCTCACAAAAAAAAATAAAAAAATAAAGCTGTTGGTGAGATTAGTGAGTACCATTTTGAGCTTGGGCCAAAAAAGACTTCAAAAATAGTTGCAATGCAATTTTTAAACAGAAAGAGATGAATTCTCAACGAAAGATTTAATATTTTGCATTTCACTGAAACAAGAATTAAATTTTAAAAACAAAAGAAAAAAGGATGAATTTTCAAAGAGGAAAAATGACTTTGTACCATGGAGAATGAACTTTCAATCCAAAATACTAATTTTCAACAAAAGGGTTAAATTTCCAACCGAAAAAGATGACTGAACAAAATAGTTGAATTTTAAATCTAAGAATATGAATTTTCGAAAATAATGTAATTTTTAATCAAGAGAGATGAATTCTGAACCAAATTGTTGAATTTTCAACGAAGAATATAAGTTTTTAACCATAAATGGAATAGTTACATTTCAGTTTAAAAATTAATTTAAAAAAAAAATTGTACCAGTTAAAAGGTGAATTTTCAAAACAAAAAGATCAATTTTTCACAAGACAATAACATTTTGCACTCGAAATTACATAGTTTAATCTTAATCCAAAATAATTGAATTTCTAACTAATTATGTAAATTTTCAACTTGAAAAGATAAGTTTAAAAAAGAATAGAATAGTTACATTTTAGTTGAAAAAATTATTTTTTTTTTTAAGAGAAAGCCAAATTTTCTACGATGTAAATGGAACCAAAAAAAAGTTGGCTTCACAAGAAAAAAGAAAAATTTCCTAAAAAGAAGATTAATTTTCTACCTAAAAAAACGAATTTTCAATAAAATAGGTCAATTTTTCACAAAACAGCTGAATTTTGCACTCGACACCGAAGAAATCAAATTTCTACCAAAAAAGTTAAATTTCCAACCAAATAGTGCCATTTTTAATCAAAAAGATAAATTTTAAAACAAAAATGGAAATGTTACATTGCAGTTAAAAAATTAATTTTAATTATGATAAAAAAATTTTCTACTAGTTGAAATAAATCAAGAAATTTAATTTCAAAAAAATAGTGGAATTAGTAACCAAAAAGATGAGTTATTAAAAAGAAAAAATTAATTTTAATCCAAAAACGCAAATTTTAACAAAATAGACCAATTTTCAACACAAAAATTGAATTTTTCACCCGTAAATATGAATTTTTACGAACAAAATTAATTTTCTTTAAGTAGCTAATTTAAAAAATAAATAATTTAATTTTTAACCAAAGTAGTTGAATTTTTAAACAAAAAATACATAATTTCTACAAAACAATTAAATTTTTATCCCAAAATTAAGAATTTTTAACAAAAAATACCATTTTTAATTATATAGTTCAATTTTTCCGCCAAACTGTTCCGAAGTTGAAAATTTTACAATTTTTTTTGTCAGAAAATTATTATTCTTTTTGTTTGACGATTCATCTAATTTAGTTCAAAATTCATTTTTTTGGTTGACAATTTAACTACTTTGTTGACGATTCTTTTTTTCTCCTAAACAATCTTTTTTAACTGAAAAATTCAGTATTTACTTAAATTCTCAGTTAAAAACTAAATCTAGTCTTTTTAGTAGAAAAATTCTTCATGTTTAAAAATTTGTCTTTTTTGGTTGTGAATTCATTTTTTAAACTAAATATTCAAACATTATATTTCTTATTTTATTTATTTTAGTTGAGTATTTATTTCTTTTCTTGCAAATTAAGCTATTTGGTTGAGAAAATGTTTTTTTTCTTTTTTAAAATCTGAAAATGTAATTCTACCATGTTTGGTTGAAAATTTAATTATTTGGGGAAAATTCGTTTTTTTTTAGAAAAGATTTAAATTTTCTATTTTTTGTAAAAAATGTAACTTCTTTGGTTGTAAATTTAACTATGTGGTTGTAAATTGATATATTTTGTTGAAAATTTGTCTTTTTTGCATAAAACTATTCTTTATGTTGTTAAATTAATTTCTTTGTTTGAAAATCCAAGTATTTTTTAAAAAATTCATATTTTCGAATGAAAATTTAACTTTCTAATTATTGGCTAAAAATGAATTTTTTTGAATTAAAAATTCATTTTCATAGTTGGAAATTTAACAATTTGGTTCAAAACTATTTTTCTTGTTGTTAAAAATGTACTTTTTGACCTCGAAATTAAATAGTTTAATCTTAAACCAAAATAATTGAACTTCTAACTAAATATTTAAATTTTCAACTTGAAAATATAAGTTTATGAAAAAAGATGGAATAGTTACACTTTAGTTAAGAACATTATTTTTTGACAAAGAAAAAAACAAATTTTTTACGATGTAAATTGAACCAAAAAAAAGTTGGCTCCACAAGAAAAAAGAAAAATTTCCTAAAAATAAGATTAACTTTCTACCTAAAAAAACGAATTTTCAATAAAATAGGTCAATTTTTCACAAAACAGCTGATTTTTGCACTCGACACTGAAGAAATCAAATTTCTACCAAAAAAGTTAAATTTCCAACCAAATAGTGCCATTTTTAATCAAAAAGATCAATTTTTAAACAGAAGTGGAAATGTTACATTGCAGTTAAAAAATTAATTTTAATTATGATAAAACAAATTTTCTACTAGTTGAAATAAACCAAGAAATTAAATTTTAAAAAAATAGTGGAATTAATAACCAAAAAGATGAGTTTTTAAAAAGAAAATTTTAACTTTTAATCCAACATGAATTTTTAAGAAAAAAGATCATTTTCTGTAAGTAGTTAATGTAAAAAATAAATAATTTAATTTTTAACCAAAGAAGTTAATTTTTAAAGCAAAAAATACATATTGTCTAGAAAAAAATTAAATTTTTTCCCCAAAAAATAAGAATTTTTAACATAGTTTATATTATTTACATTATATAGTTGAATTTTCTGCCAAATTGTTTCAATCTTAAACCAAAAAAATGAATTTTAGGTAAATCAGTAAAAATTCATGCATTTCATTAAAAATTCCCAATTTGAAATTTTTGAAAATTTGTTGTTAGAAAATTATTACTCTTTTTGTTTGACAATTCATCTATATTGGTTCAAAATTCAATTTTCTGGTTGAGAATTCAACTACTTTGTTGAAAATTCTTTCTTTTTCTTCATGTTTCAAAATTAATTTCTTTTTTTGATAAGTTGTCTTTTTTTTGTTGTAAAAAAATTTTTTAATTGAATATTCAAATATTGTATTTCAAATTGAGCAAATTGAGCTATTTTGTTGAAGAAATCTTTTTTTTCTTTTTTGAACAAATTTTTAAAAATCTAAAAATGTAATTCTACCATGCTTGGTTGAAAATTTATTTATTTGGAAGAAATTCGCTTTTTTTTCTTAAACAAAATTTTAATTTTCTATTTTTTTGTTAATAATGTAACTTCTTTGGTTGAAAATTTAACTATGTGGTTGAAAATTGATCTATTTTGTTGAAGATTTATCTTTTTTGTATAAAACTATTATTTTTGTTGTTAAATTAATTTCTTTAATTATAAATCCAACTATTTTGTCAAAAATTCATATTTTCGAATAAAAATGTAACTTTTAAATTATTGGCTAAAAATGAATTTTTTTAGTTAAAAATTCATTTTGATAGTTGGAAATTTAACAATTTCGTTAAAAATGATTTTTGTTGTTGTTAAAAATTTACCTTTTTTAGTTGAAATTTTAACTATTTTCTTCAAAATGCATGCATTTTATTAAAAAATTATCTTTTTAGTACAAAATTAATCTTCTTCCTCGAAAATTCATCTTTTTTGTTTAAAATTGAAATATTTCATTTTTTGGTTAATACTCTGTATCTTTATTTGTTAAAATTAAAAATTTCAATCAATCGGTATAGAATAAAGAAATTTACCAAAATACCTATTTTGATTTTTGAAACTTTCTTTTAGTACATAATAACGTTACATTTCTAAAATGCTGAAATACGCAAGAAAAACTGGCCCGCAATTAAAATACAGTGACCGTGTGATTTAGTACCGGCTTTGTAAATAACGGTGGACCTAAATCAGGGGAGTCTGAACTGTTTGTCTCTCTTTTGTTTCTCTCTCTAGTTTGTCACGCCTGAGTGAACACCGCGGCGCGGCGTCCATTCTCGGAAGAACTAAATCACGGCGCGCTAAATCTCGGGTTCACTGTATTAAAATGTTTTTTTCTTCAAACTGAATGAATGACACTTTTACTCTGTTTTATAAATAAATTAAAAACTTTATTTATTAAATTGGTATAAAAAAAGAACATTTTCATTTATCCAATTTGAAATTTCGCCGAACTTTGGCCAGAGCAATTAGGGCAACCTAGCGGGTTATTTCCAAAATACGAAGAAACTTGAGAGTATAAATGTTTTAAATTGTAAATTGTAGCTTTGTAATGGATGAAATTTCGGAAGAATTTGATATGGCATTTGAGCATTTTGCTCTTGCTTTGCCACAATGCTGCATTTTGAGTCTGATCTTCGAGAAAACGCATAATTATGCGATTCCATGAAATTGTAGAGCGCTCTCTCTCAGCATTCCTGGGGTGCGAGAATATTTTGGTATTCCAGTAATAGGTGCTATTCTACCGAGTACGTACGGGCTCTGCCAAAACGGTCCAGGACACACAGACCACATTATACTTCCTTCTCCGCCCAAACCCTTCCACAAAGTAATGTTATTCGCGTGTACGGAACCAGCAAAATCGTTTATTTTGCAATATTCTCCGCAGCGAGACTCCACCACGATCAATAATCCAATTTAGCTCCAAATGTACAGATTTTTTTAAATTGGAAAACTTTTTTTTCTAAATTTAAATGAAAATTTATCGGGAGTGTGTCGAGCATGCTACCGTCTGAGCCACATCCCCTCCTAACGTGTTTGCTCAACTCTCTTTAAATCATGATTAAATTCAACTAAACATTTTTTCAATCGATTTTGGCAATTTTTTGAAGTGCAGTAGCTAAATTAGAAATGAGCAATTGTCGAAAAAATAATTTTCGATTCTAAAAAACATATTTCCAAAATTGTAGATTGGATTTTTTTAATCAATGTATCTGAAATAATCGATGTGAGTTAATCGATCTCAAATAATTGATTCTTCAATAAAATTTTTTAATTTAATATGTATTTTGAGTTGGAAATAACAAATATAGTATTTAACAAAATTTTCAATTCTTTGAATTGTCATTAAATCTAATTAAAGATTTACACTACGTACAATCAATCTCAAATTGTACCTGGAAATGATTTATAAAATCCACAAAAATAAATCTATTAATAATTTCTGTAAATCTTGATGAAGGCTTTAAAGCAAACTTCAGAAAAAAATATTTCTGGATCATATTTGTTAATTAACAGTAGTTATTAACAGGTTTAGTTTTTACTTTCTATTTGGGGTAAAGTTTATTCCTCGAAGGATCCTCTAAATTTATATTCGTGTGGATTTTATTAAAAAAAATTAATTAGGACATCATACAGATATTATTTTTATAAGCAATTATAATTTCAATTTTAATAAACACAGAATTTTTTCGAAAAATTTGTAATCCCTTAAAAATTTTTTGCAAATCTTGGAGGTTCTTTGAAATCTCTTAAAAACTTACGAAAATGCATTCAGATTTCTTGAAATCTGTTAGTTACCCAATGAAATGCTTTAAAACCTTTAAAAAGCATTGAAGTTTAGTAAAATTCTTTAGAAGTTTTTGAAATAATTTTAAATTTTAAGAATTTTTTACTGAGAAAATTGAAAGGCCTTCGCAATCTCTTAAAAGTTATTAAAGTTTCTTAAAATGTAGTAAAATTCTTGAAAATGTATAAAAAAATCTGAAAAGTTATTATTTTTGAAAAAATTCTTCAAGAAGTATAAATAAATCTGAAAAATCTCTTTCGATCGAATTTCTTGAAATCCTTTGAAATCTCTTAAAATCTCTCGAAATCTCGTAAATTGAACTAAAATCTTTAAAAATATCGGAAAACATTAAAAAATTGTTGAAATTCTTTTACAATTTCTAAAAATATTTTTAAATATTTTGAAATCTTAGGAAATTTTTTGAAAACCTTTGAAATCCATAAAAATATTTTTGAATCCCTATAAATTTTGTAAAATTCTTTAAAAGTCGCATTTGTTTTAATCCGAAAAATCCTTTGAGGTTTTTTTAAGATGTCTTTTAATTTCTCGAGAACCCGTATAATTATTTAGAAAATCCATCAGAATCATGTAAAAATTTACAAAACAACAAAAAAATTTCACAAAATTTTAAGAAAGCCTTCGAAAATTATAAAAATCCTATAAAATGTCAAATTCATTCAAATTTTGTAAAATTCTTGATAATATTTCAAAATCTTGCAAAATTCTTTGAAAAAACATTAAACTATAGTAAAATTTCATAAAATTCTAGACAATATCTTTCAAAATCCCACAAATTTTTCCAAAATACCCAAAGTGTTTTTTTGATTTCGAAAAAAACTTTGGAAATCTTTATACTTTTTTAAAAAGCTCTTTAAATCCTTCCAAACACTTTGAAATTCCTTTAATAGCTTTTGAAGTACTTTGAAATGCTCGGAAATCTTTCTAAGCAAAATTGGAATTTTTTCCAAAATTTTTGAAATTTATTAAAATCTCTATCAAAGTTTATAAATTTAGCCAATTTTTTGTAATCTTTCGAAATCTAGGGAATCCCACTTTAAAAGGCAATATCCATGGAAATGTCTGAAAATTCCTCCTAATTTAGTAATAAAATTTTAAAATCTTTGAATATTTTATAAAATCTCTTGAAATCAAATTTCTTGAAACCCATTAAAATTTTGTAAAATTCCATTTAATCCTTTAAAATCCTAAGGAATTCCTTTAAAATCCAATGATATTTCTTTAAATCCTTTAAAAATCCTTATAAATATTTGGCGATCCATAGAAGAACATTGAAGTCTATTTAAATTCCCTAAAAGACCGTAATGTTCTTTAAAAGGTTTTTTCATACTTCGGAATCCTTAAAAAAATTTCTACTAAAATCTGGGTGAAATTTTAATCCCTTGAAATCCTTTAAAAAAATTTTAAATCCTTCCAAATACATAGGGGTTACTTATAGCTTTTAAAAAAGTGCGAAGCCCTTCAAATCCTTCAAATCCTTCAAAATTTCTTAAAATCCTTTCAAGTCTATGATATACGCTTGAAATTCCGCAAAATCCTTAAACATCTTTAGGATTCCTTTAAAGTTCTTTAAAATGCAATAATCTCCATCGACATGTCTTAACATTCCTTCTAATCTAGTAACAATATTTAAAATATTTGAATATTTTATGAAATCTCTTGAAATAAAATTTCTTGAAACCCATTGGAATTCCGCAAAATCCCTAAAAATCTTTAAACATCCTCTGAAGTTCTTTAAAATGCAATAATATTCATGGAAATGCCTTAAAATTTCACTTAATCTAGTAGCAATATTTAAAATATTTGAATATTTTATAATATCTCTTGAAATAAAATTTCTTGAAACCTATTGAAATGTTGTAAAATTCCATTATATCCTTTAAAATCCTTATAAATATTTGGGGGCTTTTACAAAATTGCGAAGCCCTTTAAATCCTTCAAAATTTCTTAAAATTCTTTCAAGTCTCTGACAATCGCTTGAAATTCCGCAAAACCCTAAAAAAAATTTTAGGAATCCTTTTAAGATCTTTTAAAATCCTCCCAAATACGTAGGGGTTTCTTACAGTCCTTTGAAATATCTCAAATCTCATTAAAATCCCGTTAAACTTTTAAAAAAATTGCAAATCCCTTCAAATCCTTCGAAATTTTTTTTAAATCCTTTCAACTCTCTGATAATCGCTTGAAATTCCGCAAAATCCTTCAAAATCTTTAGAAATCCTTTGAAATCCTTTAAAATGCAATAATATCAATGAAAATGTTTTAAAATTCCTCCTTATCTAGTAATAAATTATTAAAATATTTGATTATTTTATAAAATCTCATGAAATAAAATTTCTTAAAACCCATTGAAATTTGGTAAAATTTCATTAATTCCTTTTAAATCCTAAGGAATCCCTTAAATTTAAAAACATTGAAATCTATTCAAATTCTTTAAAATAGGGTAATGTTCTTTAAAGGGGTTTTTCATACTTCGAAATCCTTCAAAAAATGTCTCCAAAAATCTGGGTATAAGTTTTAATCCCTTGAAATTTTTTTAAATCATTAAAAATCCTCCCAAATACGTAGGGGTTTCTTAAATATATTCCATTGAATATTTTAAAATTCTAAGAAATTCCTCTAAAATCCAATGATATTTCTTTAAATCCTTAAAATTTCTTATAAATATTTGAAGGCTTTTACAAAATTGTGAATCTCTTCAAATTCTTCAAAATTTCTTAAAATTCTTTGAAGTCTCTGATAATCGCTTGAAATTCCGCAAAATCCTTAAAAATCTTTAGGAATCCTTTAAAGTTCTTTGAAATGTAATAATGTCCATGGAAATATCTTAACATTCCACCTTGTCTAGTAACAATATTTAAAATATTTTATAAAATCTCTTGAAATCAAACTTCTTGAAACCCACTGAAATTTTGTAAAATTCTATTAAATCCTTAAAAATCCTAAGGAATCCCTTGTATTCCTTTAAAATCCTGTCAAATATTTGGGGATCCATAGAAAAACATAAAAATCTATTTAAATACCTTAAAATACCGTAATGTTCTTTAAAGGGTTTTTTATGCTGCGAAATCATTAGAAAAAAATATGGGTGTAATTTTTATTCCCTTGAAACCCTTTAAAATCTTTAAAAATTCGCCCAAATACTTAGGGGTTTCTTATAGCTTTAAAAAAATTGCAAATCCCTTCAAATCCTTCAAAATTTCTTCAAATCCTTTCAAGTCTCTGATAATCACTTGAAATTCCGCAAAATCCTTAAAAATCTTGCGGAATCCTTTGAAGTTCTTTAAAATGCAATAATATCAATAGAAAGTCTTAAAATTCATCCTAATCTAGTAACAATATTTAAAAAATTTGAATATTTTATAAAATCTCTTAAAATAAAATTTCTTGAAACCCACTGAAATTTTGTAAAATTCCATTAAATCTTTGAAAATTCTAAGAAATTCCTCTAAAATTCAATGATATTTCTTTACATCCTTAAAAATCCTTATAAATATTTGGGGGCTTTTACAAAATTGCGAATCTCTTCAAATCCTTAAAAATGTCTTAAAAGCCTTTCAAGTCACTAAATATTATTTTCGAAATTCTGTAAAATCCTTCGAAATGTTTAGGAATCCCTTGAAATCTTTTGGAATCTCTTAAAAATTAGAAAAAATAAAAACCCTCTATGAATGGATACGTTCGATTAATCAAATTGCTTATGAAAATCGATTGACCAGCACAAAATAATCGATTCATAAGTAATCAAATGGATGTCGACAATCTGTAGGATAAAATCTTTATTAATATTTTCCATAAGTTGCTCGAGGAGTCGTACGGCGAAGAAATTGACGCGAAAAGAAGAAAAAGCGAGGCGAGGCGCAGATCGTACGAGGGAAGAAAAACACAAAAGAGGGAAAGGGGAGTAAATGCGTCTCCTCTGACATTTAATAAAGTCATCCACCTGCGTCGGGCTAATGGTAAATCTATAATGGCTCTGCACCTTCTCGAATACCTTTCTCGAGTCGTTCTCCTCATCGTGGTTCTCCTTCAACTTTGTCATTCCCTTACCTCCTTTTTACCCCTTTTCATCCCACTTTTTTCCCCTTTTCAGACGTTCCGAAATTTTTTGTATTCAACTCTGACTCTCTTCTTCACCGACAAATCAACTTTTTACCGGAAACAATCCTGCGGAAGATGGACTGATAGGATCCCCGTTTAGCGGGAAGTGGACAGTCAATCGGTCAACAAAAATTCGATAAAAAAACTGATAAGATTTCTAAGAGAGTTGTCGAGCCTGATTTTTTAATTAGGTTTTCATTTTTTTTTTAATAAACAAATATGAGGAAAAAATGGCAATTTTTTTTATTTGACGTTCCCGGTGCTTCGTAAACAAAGTATTTGTTAAAAAAATATTTTCTACGATTTCTGCGATATTCTTTTTTTTTCGATGTCAATTTTTTAAAATTAGAAACTTAGTGATAATTTTAGCAAAATTCATAATGTATTGATGAATCTCATAATTTTTTAAACAAATTTAATCTGGTGGCAAAACATTTTTTAGATATCAGTCTTTATTAATTTGAAACTTATTGACAACTGCCGCAAAATTCAAAATTATTTGACAAATTTGATAATTTGTTTAAAAAATTTTTTTTTTAATTTGTTTTAAAAAAAGTTGATGATTTGTTTTTGTGCTACACTCTAGAACATGTTTATTAAATTTGCTTAAAACATCATAAAATTTAACAAACAGATACATTTTCTACAAAGCAGAACATTATTTAGCGAAGAAGTTTGCATTTCTTTTAAAAAAAGTAAATTTTCTTCAAAAATGGATTAGTTACAGTGAGTATTTAACTAAAAAAATTTAAATTAATTTTTAATAAGTTTTCAACTAAAAATAGAATAAATATTTTTCGGTTAAACATGGAACAGCTTTATTTTTAGTCAAATAATTAATTTTAAATAATTAAAAACCAATTTTCAACTAAAAATATCAATCTTCAACCAATAAGATGAATTTTCTACCAGAATAGACATGAATATATGAATTTTCAACCAATTATTTAAATTTTTAAGGGTGGTTTTAACCAAAAAGAAGAAGATGCTGAAGTGTTCTCCCAAAAATTCGAATTTTCAATAAAATATCGGGATTTTAAAGCAAATATTTAAAATTTCAACTTGAGAAGAAAAATTGGCAACCAAACATGTACGTGATAAATTTTTAGTTTCAACAATTGATTTTTAATGGAAAACATAATTTTTAACAAAATAATTAAATACTGAACAAAAAAAGTTTGTAAACTAAAATGAGGAACCACCAACTAAATAAATAAATTTAAAAACAAAATATTTTCAACCAAATAGTTGCAATTTTTAACCATAATAATTCCCTCCCTCTATCTGGTCTTCCTGACATTCCCTAACTGTCTGGAATTACCTGATTAGTATATATTCATTTGATTCTAGAATGTTTTTTGCAAAAACATATTTAGTAATTATGATATGTATTTTTTTAAACAATAAATGATTTAAATGGTCTTAAATGTATGTAGCGCAAGAAGACTGAAACGCAAGAAACAGCGAGGAACAAGAAAAAGTTAGGAACAAGAAAAAGTTAGACGCAAGAAAAGTGAGACGCAAGAAAAAGTGAGATGCAAGAAAAAGTGAGACGCAAGAAAAATTGAGACGCAAGAAAAACAGCAGCGCAAGAAAATCTAAGGCGCAAGAAAAAGTGAGACGCAAGAAATGTGAGACTCTAAAAAAAGTGCAGCACAAAAAAAGTGAGGCGCAAGAAAAAGTGAGACGCAAGAAAAATGAGACGCAAGAAAAACTGAGGCGCAAGAAAAAGTGATGCGCAAGAAAAAGTGAGACGCAAGAAAAGTGAGAAGCAAAAAAAAGTGAGACGCAAGAAAAAGTGAGACGCAAGAACAAGTGAGACGCAAGAATTGTGAGACGCTAGAAAAGTGCAGCGCAAGAAAAGTGAGACGCAAGAAAAGTGAGAAGCAAAAAAAACTGAGGCGCAAGAAAAAGTGATGCGCAAGAAAATCTAAGGCGCAAGAAAAAATGAGACGCAAGAAAAAGTGAGACGCAAGAAAAAGTGATACGCAAGAACAAGTGAGACGCAAGAATTGTGAGACGCTAGAAAAAGTGCAGCCCAAGAAAAGTGAGGCGCAAAAAAAAGTGAGACGCAAGAAACAGTGAGACGCAAGAAAAAGTGAGACGCAAGAAAAGTGAGACGCAAGAAAAGTGAGATGCAAGAAAAAGTGCAGCGCAAGAAAAGTGAGGCGCAAGAAGAGGGAGGCGACCATCTAATCTCTTCGAGTCGGCCGCAGGGAGGAGTACGGATATAGAAAACGCGTTTCAATGGGTCTTCTGGTTTCCTTCTACCAAATCTCATCTCACGATGACTCCAGCTTCTCGCTCTTTATACCGATCTTTACCTCTCGGATTAAAAAGAAATCCGGATGCAGCCTATCTGTGCCAAAGAGCTTCAAGAGCCTTTTGGTAAATATCGGGACAGTAGGCACTAGTGATGAGAGACTTAAAATCACGGTATTGACCTATTTCGATTCCAAGCAGATGAATGTGATCCTTTTCAGAACATTTTTGCTTCAGCTGGTTTAAAACTGCTCCCTGATACTAGAAAGTGTAAAAAGGGATTTTCTTTGTCAGGGTCTCATACAGAAATGATGTAATATGATTTTGGGGGTGGGGATTTTATTATTTTAATATGGGGGGGGGGAGATATTATGTAATTAAAAATATTCAACAAAATAGACGAATTTGTGTCCAAATCGTTGCGTTTTCAACAATAAGAGATCCATTTTCAAACAAAAAGGAATATAATTCAATCTTCAGTTAAAAAATATTAATTTAAAATCAAAAAAGTGCATTTTTTTTAATTAATGAAATTTTTTCTTAAATACATGAATTTTCAACCAAACATTTGAATTTTTAACAAACAAATAAAGGTTTAAGCCAATATTGAATTTTGAAAATAAAGAATTTATTTTCAAACAAAAAAAATTATTTTGTAGAAAAGACAAATTCTCGACAAAATAAATCATTTTTTTCTCCAAATAAGGGATTTTTTTACTAAAAAGTATTATCTTCCATCCAAAAAATAAAATAGTTGAATTCAAACCAAAGTAGTTAATTTTCAGAGTTTTTCATCCAAAAGGGAGATTTTCAATAAAAAATGGAAAAAACTCAATTGGCCGGTAAAAAAAATTTAAATGTAATTTGAAACCCTTAATTAATAAGATTAATTTTCTACCGAAAAATAAAATTTTTCGACAAAATACAGGAATAATCAATCAGATAGTTAAATTTTTAACAAGCAAACAAATTTTTAATTACAGTAAATAATTTTTCTTTTAAATAGTGGAATTTTTAACTAAAAAGGATTTTTTAAACAAAAAATTAAACAGTTAAATATAGAACAAAAAAACTAAGAATTTTCAACAAAATAAACGGATTTTTATCTAAATTGTTGGGTTTTCAACAAAAATGAAAAAAAACGCAATTAGCAATTGAAAAAATTTATTTAAAACCAAAAAATGCCTATTTTTTAACAAAATAGATAACATTTTTTAACAAAAATGATGAACCTTTAAGCATTTAGTTTAATTTTATACCAATAAAATAGAATTTGCAACAAGATAAATAAATTCTTAATAAGATAGATAAACTTTTAAAAAGCAAATAAATTTTTAAATCAATAATTAAATTTTCAAACAAAAAAGAATGAGATTGTATGAAAAATACAAATTTTCAGAAAAATAAAAAAAAATTATTTTAAACAAATAGTGGAGTTTTTACCTAAAAAGTATTATTTTTAAACAAAAAATTAAACAGTTAAACTTACAAATAAATAAATAAAATTTTAAACAAGAAGATGCATCTTCCAAAAAGATGAGTAATTTTCTACGAAGAAAGTCGAATTTTCAACAAAATTACTTATTTTTAATTAAAAAAAAAGACAAATTTTCAGCTAAAAACAAATCAATTTTAATTTTTAAAAATGCACATTTTTTAAAACTAAACATACTATTTTCTAATGAATGGGTAAAGTTTTAACCACAAAAGGAGAAATTTTAACAATACGGAGTTTCAACGAAATCTTCAACGGAGACGATTAAATTAACTATAATAATATAATAAATAAAATGTAATTTTAACAGAATATTTGAGATTATTAAATAAACGAAAATAAATTTAAAAACAAATGTGAATAAAAATATAGATTTTTAATCACGGAAAACAAATTATCATTAAAAAAGTGCGATTGTAAAAAAAGATACGAAATTTTCAATATGTGAGTTCAATCGTTAAATAAATGGTTCGACTCAGCCAATAAAAGGTGAATTCTCAAAGAATAATGGAATAAATTTTGTTTTAAACCAAAAAAAAAATTATTTTCCAATCAAAAAGAGTTAAATTAAAAAAAAAATTAACAAATTAGTTGAATTTTCAACCCAAATAAAAAGTGACATTTTAACAAACAGTTGAAATCAAAAAAAATTATTTTTTAACAAAATTGTTGAATTAAAGAAAATGAATCAAAATTTTATCTAAAAAGATGAATTCTCAACCAGAAATATAATAATAAACTTTTTCACGTTTATTTAATCAGCAGAATTTAGATGCATGTTTTTCCCATAAATATAACAAAAATTAGAAATATTGGGGGGGGGGGGATAAAATCTTACGGCATCTTAAATGTCATTATCGAGATTCTGACACAGAAAAAAAAGAAACGATTTGCGAAAAAGTATAGTCACAATATTAGAGAATTGACGAGAGAAAAGTTAAGGAGGGGGCGTGGCTCAAATAGTAGCCTGCTTGACTCCCGGATAGACATGTTCCCATTTTCATTTCTCTTTTATTTTTTCCTAAAATTCAACCAAAAACGAAGTCAGAACATAATTTAAATTAAATTAAAAAGAAATGCTGCTTCGTGGGTGTTTTGTCTAAAAAAGAAAAGAAACTCTAGTTATACAATCTTTGTCAGATGATACCAGATAAATCAAATGTAACCTTACACTCGTTCTGACAAAGTGCTCGAGGAAAAAAGATGAAAGAATAACCCACCGCAGAGCAAAGTTCAGAATGCAAAAAATGCCTCGGGTTGGTAATTTGTAGCCATTATTCACTGCACAGAACCTGCATTTATTTTGCCGCGTTAAGCCATTGAATTTTAATTGCTATGAACCCACTGTTGAATTGCCATCACGTGATTGAATCCTAATGAGTAAAAAGAAAAATTAATTATAAATTGAATTCAATAGGATTAAGCTACAAAATGTTTACGTAAAAGGAGATTTCAAATTAAATTCGACCCACTTTGTAATAAATGAGAAACCGAGATAATAAGATCAATTTTTTTATGGTCCATTCCTGTTATTATAATAACGTTTTCGTAATTTTTCCTTGGCTTTACATGGAGACAACGATTACAGGCGTTATTAGCTTATTAGCATTTTTTTCTCTTAAGAAAAAGCCAGTTGTTTCCAAGTTAATGGGCATATTCAGAAACCCGCTGTGACTACATTTTATCGTAAATTTCAAATCGTGGAATATTATTTCGGTGTGGGCTCTGGATCACAATCTCGAGGTTTTGGAGAAAATCAGATATTTCTCAACTTTATGTGAGAAACTTTATTTTGAAATTAATATCGAGGTTGAGATTAGTGGCCATCCATAAACTACGTTTCCAATTTGCTTTTTTACAAAGATAGGGGAATCATGGGGAAATAAATTCTTTTAAATAAAATTAATTTTAAAAACATCTTAAATTGAATATCAAACGCTATAAATTTCTTAGATTTTTCTACCAACAGAGATGAATTTTAAACCCAAAAAGACGAATTTAAACAAGCAAAAAATTAATTTTAAAATGAATTTTTAACAAAACATTTTAACTATTAACCAAACAGTTCAACTTTTTGGCCAACATGAAATTTAACAACATATATCTACCTAGACGTATTTTCAACCAAATGATCGAATTTTAAAATTAAATCAAAAATTTTTTTGGGCCACAAGAGAACTTTCAAATTTTTAGTGAAAAAAATTAATTTTTTACATAACAAAAAATGCATTTTTTTAAATCATTAAATTCTAAGTCAAATAGATGGATTTTAAATAAAAAAAGATTCATTTCAAACCAAATAGTCAAATTTCTAGGTTAAAAAATTCGAGATAAAATTAATTTCCTACAATACAAAAAAAATTTAGAAACAAATAATTGAATCCTCAACCAGAAATGTGAATTTTCAATCATAAATATTAATTTTTAGCCAAAGAATTAACATTTTAAAAATACAATTTAAAAAAAAGTTTTATTTTAGTTAAATGTATTAAATTTTCAAATTAATAGTTGCATTTTTTATTAAAAAGATATGAATTTTCAAGAAAAAAGACAAATTTCAATCAAATAGTTTAAATTCTTGCAAATTGTTGAAATTTGAAGCTAAGACGATTTTTACAGAGATTTTTTTTTTTAACAGTTAACGTTTATTGATCCAAAAATATAAATATTTAACTCTAACGATGAACCTTTAACAAAAAGAAAATTAATTTTTGAAAAAGTAGTTTAACTTTAAATAAGATGTTGATTTTTAAACCAAAAAAGAAAATTTCTCAACCAAACATGTAATAGATAACATTGCAAATAAAAAAAAATGTATACGAAATAGTTGAATCATCAAACAAACAATTTCAATTTTTACAGAAAAGAATAATTTGATACAAAAAATACGAGTTTTCAACTAAATATATGAATTTTCAAGCAAAAAGTTAAATTTTTAACTAAAAAATATTAATTATCAATTAAGAATACTACTTTGCATCTCAAAATAAAATACTTGAATTTTTAATTAACAAAGTTATTTTTTAACCGAAAAAACAAATTTTCGACAAAATAGATAAATTTGTAACCAAAAAGATAAATCTTCGACCAAATTTCGAACAAAAAATAGAAAAAAACGAGAAAAGGGGTAAGTTTCTTGAAAGGAATTTAGATGATTAAAATTCTTTACTCAATTTTCGATTAGATTTTTTTTATATATTTTTAATTCCTGTTAATTCTGTAGTAAAATTTAGAAAAGTACCAAATCCACATAAAATTTGTTAAATATTTTTGGGGGAGAAAATCAAAATGCTAATCTAATTACACCGATATTGAAGTATTTCTAACGTCATTACAATATTATATTCTGATTTCTGAACTTTAACCAATAGCCTTCTAATGGGCGATGCCCATTTGGTCACGGTCTACCTAATTGCTCTATCCCCACTACCCAACATCCCTTCACGCAGATCCTTTGAAGTTAAAAAGGAATACAAAATTATTAATCTCCTTTAAAAATTGCATTCGTTATTAACTACAAAGGATCATCGCTAATAATAGTAGGCAGCAGGAGTTTAGATGTACCTTAGCTGCGGGAGGGGATGTTGGGCTGTGCGAGTATAACCACCAGGTAGACGGCGATTAAATGGGCGATGCCCACTTGGTCAATGGGCGATGCCCATTTGGTCGCCATCTACTTGCTTGATCTAACCCTACTACTTAACTCCCCTAATGAGGATGAGGAACCACTGCTGCCACCTACCTGGTGAGCGCAATTTTTTTTTTTACCTAATAAGGAATAAAAAAATTGAAATCCTCATTAAAAATGTTATCCCTTAGCTGCGTGAGGGGAAGTTGAGTAGTAGGGATAGATCAACCACGTAGATGGCGATCAAACGGGCATCGCCCATTGATCAAGTGGGCATCGCCCGTAACATTGTTCCGAACCTCCTCCCGCAAAATGTTGTTACCCAATTTATGGATAGCCCCTCATAAATGAGAGGAAATAAAGATTAGCATCTGTTCCACAGAACTTTTCAAATAAAGTGAGCAAAGCGAGGAGCAAAGTGAATAAATTGCAGAAATCAGCTAGTATATAAAACGATATCGCTTTTTATATTCGCGATTTCTTTTGAATGATACGTATTTGTGAGGGAAAAGAAGTATTGAAACTTATGGAGCGGGATAAAAGCACTGAAACCTATAGAGACTCTGGGAAATTCCAGCACGCTTTTAGTTGGTCCAACCTTCTCCGATCGTATTATTGCACGTGACTGCAACTCGTGACGTGATTCTCTATATAGAATCTATAATGCCTGGCTTCGGTGTCTTATTGAGATTCGAATTTTGTGTGAATGGTTTCATCAGAAGCTCTAAGATTATTCGCCAATGCATAATTCAAACTAAACTATTCGTATTCGAAATGGCAGTGTCGTCCTACCTAGGAAGTAATAGAATATTGAAGAGGCATAAAATTCCAGCTCGGTCAAGTTATCATTTATTATGGGTTCAATAAAAAAAAATGGCCACCTTTGAGTACCCGAATAAAAAATTCACATTGCGACTTAAGGCAATAAACTTTTCTTCAACATTTTTACCAATCAAACCTTTTTATTTTTACAAGTCCATGTATCCAAGTACCTATCAATTAAACTTTTGGAATAATTTCTATTTTAGTTACTCGGAATCTACTGGCACTTTCTTTACACATACATGAAGCTTGAAAAGTCTAGTTCTTCCCCTTACAGAAAAACAACGAAAAATGACATCGGGGAATTTACTGCCTCGGCGAATGATATAAACCCGAATTAATTGCTTCGGAAAGTAATTACGTATTTAATGCACACGACTTAATTATATACTGTAATAACGTATTATACCTTCCCGGCAATTAAGTTTAAGACCACGAAGTTGTGGTTAATTAGACGAGCAGATAGGTGATGGAGAAGTCATAAAGTCTAAATTGGAACAGAATTTTTCTAAATTAAATCAATTGTGGTATTTATTTTAATCAAGAACAATTTATTTAAATACAGACATTGGATAGCCCTGAAATCTTTTAAATCCCTCAAACTTTTGTTTTCAATTTTCTGAAATCCGAATGACGTATTTTAAAGTTTTTTTTTATTGCCGAGCGTGAGTTTGCAATAACTCGAATACGCCTTGTTATTGCACTCACTCTCTCGGGCGTAAAAAGCTTAGTTCGCTTCCTTCGCGCACAATATAGAATTGCTAGTGTTATTTGAAATAAATTTAACGAAACTACTAAAGCTAACTAAAGTTTTCATGGCGATCGTAATCTTCTGTAATCAAGATCAGCATTCCGAAAAAGAGGGGCTTTTTCACTTAGTTGAGGGTGAAACTCTAGCCAAAAAGTCCTGCTTATTACGCGCATAAAACCACGGATACATCTCTGTCTTTTGGCGTAAGATTGAGGATTCGAGGTACATTCGCGTATTTCAACAAACACATGGACACATGCATGAATTCATGTATAATTCTGTCCCCAAAAGCGACTCGACTGCACTTCGCATTTGCTACCAGTTGGAATCTACGGGCTATTAAATCTTCTGCCCGGTAAAAACTTCTTCCGAATTCTATTTGTCTTTCCACCCTCTTCCTATCTCTTCCGCGCAGAGGCAAGTTCGGCCACTTCCGGTTGTTCTGGCCTTCGCGAAGGACGTCGCCTGCTCGTTCCGAGTTCCGGCGACCAAACACTAATCGGTCTAGACTCTCACTCTGCTTTTGTTTTCCCTTCTATTCTACTTTCTCATTCGCCCTCATACAAGAATTGAGGAAAAAAGCAAAAAACAAAGAATGCTTTGCTCAGACCGTGCATTACTCCAAGTAAGTTCTTTGGCAGCTGCTAAATATTCAGAGACTTGGTTTTATGATAGACAGCCCAAAAAGGCTTAAAAAGGGTGATTAAGGGACATTTTTTTCACAAAAGAGAGCATAGTAGAGGGTATTTTAAAACAATCTCCAGAGTCAAAAATTCTGATTTAATGGAATTGAGATTGTCCAATATTATCTTTTACATACCAATACGATCATCCAATTCCATTTTTTAATCAAAAAATAATCCATTGTATGAGTCAAACGTACCTGAAACACAAAATAAATGCACACATTAGCATTAAGTAAATAATTATTTAAAAAAATAATCTACATATAGATCTACTTTAGTAAGATATTGGATTTAAGTTAACGCATTGTCTATGGCTACGGAATTTACCGTAATTCTAATAACCTTTCCAGCTTAAATTAGGCGTATCCCATAACCTCACTTACCGTTTTTTTTTGGATTGCTGATTACGAATCTGTTGTCAGATTTTCAAAATTCAAGGTGGCGGATACAATATAGCTGCGAAAAATTTCAAAAAATTGTTCAAATTTCATGAAGATATTCAATTTAAAAAAAAAACAAGATTCCTAAGCAGCTAAAACATAAATAAAACAATAAAAAAGATAAAATAAGTAAATTACATGAAACTGTAACGATAGAATCAAAACAAAAATGTTCAAATTTTGAAAAATGTGGTAAAGGACGCAGAAAATCTGTAATATGTGCGATGTATATTCATGCACACCCTGCTTTTCAATTTATCAAAAATAAGTTAGAAGCCAATACTAAGTTTTTGGATTATTGATTATAAAACTTTTTATTATAAAAAAATTAATAAAAATAAAAAAAATTGAAAAATTTGAAAAAATTAAAAAAAAAGAAGAGTCCTTCTTTATTGCGTTTACTTCCTCGTGAAAGCCGGGCAACGACACATAATATATGTCGTCTAAGAAACGCGACCGATAACCTCTGCATTCATAATTTCATGAAAATTGAACATTTGTTAAAAATTTTTGGCAGCCATATTGGATCCGCCATCTTGAATTTTAAAAATCGGATAACTTAGTCGTAATCAGCAATCCAAAAAACCCCCTCGATAAAATTTTTGATGAAAATTGAACAACTTTCGAAATTTTCGGAAGCCATATTGGATCTGCCAACTTGAA